>CAUYLG010010312.1:0-223996 GCA_963573385.1 Cacajao melanocephalus | reverse complement strand
GCACCATTTGTTGAAAAGGGTGTCCTTTCCCCATTTTATGTTTTTGTTTGCTTTGTTGAAGATCAATTAGCTGTAAGTATTTGGGGTTGTTTCCGGTTCTCTATTCTGTTTCATTGGTCTATGTGCCTATTTTTATACCAGTACCATGCTGTTTTGGTGATTGCGGCCTTATAGCATATTTTGAAATCAGGTAGCGTAATGCCTCCAGATTTGTTCTTTTTGCTTAGTCTTTCTTTGGCTATGCAGGCTCTTTTTTGGTTCCATATGAATTTTAGAAGTGGTTTTTCTAACTGTGAAGAATGATAATGGTATTTTGATGGGGATGGCGTTGAATTTGTAGGTTGTTTTTGGCAGTATGGTCATTTTCTTTTTTTTTGAGATGGAGTCTCGCTCTGTCACCCGGGCTGGAGTGCAGTGGTACGATCTCTGCTCACTGCAACCTCTGCCTCCCAGGTTCAAGCTATTCTCCTGCTTCAGCTTCCCCGTAGCTGGGGCTACAGTGTGCGCCACCATACTTAGTTAATTTTTGTATTTTGAGTAGAGATGGGTTTTCACCATGTTGGCCAGGCTGGTCTCAAACTCCTGACCTTAAGTAATCCACCTGCCTCAGCCTCTGGAAGTGTTGGGATTACAGGCGTGAGCCCACACGCCTGGCCAGCAGTATGGTCATTTTCACTGTATTGATTCTAGCCCTCCATAAGCATGGCATGTGTTTCCATTTGTTTGTGTTGTCTATGATTTCTTTCAGCAGTGTTTTGTAGTTTTCCTTGTAGAAGTCTTTCAATTCCTTTGTTAGGTATATTCCTAAGTGTTTTATTTATTTATTTTTTTTTGCAGCTATTGTAAAAGGGGTTGAATTCTTGATTTGATTCTCTGCTTGGTCGCTGTTGGTGTATAGAAGAGCTACTGATTTGTGTACATTAATCTTATATCCGGAAACTTTGCTGAATTATTTCATTAGTACTAGGAACTTTCTGGAGAAATCCTTACGGTTTTCAAGGTAAATGATCATATCATCAGCAAACAAGGACAGTTTGACTTCCTCTTTACCGATTTGGATGCCCTTTATTTCTTTCTCTTGTCTAATTGCTCTGGCTAGGACTTCCAGTACTATGCTGAAGAGGATTGGAGAGAGTGGGCATCCTTGTCTTGTTTCCGTTCTCAGAGGGAATGTTTTCAGCTTTTCTCCATTCAGTATTACGTTGCCTGTGGGTTTGTCATAGATGGTTTTTATTACATTAAAGCATGTCCCATATATGCCGATTTTGCAGAGGGTTTTAATCATAAATGGATGCTGGATTTAGTTGAATGCTTTTTCTGTATCTATTGAGATGATCATGTGATTTTTGTTTTTAATTCTGTTTATGTAGTGTATCACATTTATTGACTTACATATGTTAAAACATCCCTGGTATGAAACCCACTTGATCATGGTGGATTATCTTTTTTACATGTTGTTGGATTTGATTAGCTAGTATTTTGTTAGGGATTTTAGCATCTATGTTAATCAGGGATATTGGTCTGTAGTTTTCTTTTTTGGTTGTGTCCTTTCCTGGTTTTGGTATTAGGGTAATGCCAGCTTCATAGAATGATTTAGGGAGGGCTCCCTCTTTGTCTTGTGGAATAGTGTCAAAAGGATTGGTACCAGTTCTTTGATTGTCTGGTAGAATTCTGCTGTGAATCCGTCTGGTCCTGGACTTAATTTTGTTGGTAATTTTAAAATTACCGTTTCAATCTTACTGCTTCTTATTGGTCTGTTCAGGGTATCTAATTCTTCCTGATTTAAGCTAGGAGGGTTGTATTTTTCCAGGAACTTATCCATTTCTTCTAGGTTTTCTAGTTTATGTGCATAAAGGTGTTCATAGTTGCCTTGAATGAGCTTTTGTATTTCAGTGGTGTGAGTTGTAATATTTCCTGTTTCATTTCTTAGTAAAGTTATTTGGATTTTCTCTCTTCTTTACTTGGTTAATCTTGCTAATGGTCAATCGGTTTTATTTTACTTTATGTGACAGGGTCTTGCTTTGTCACCCAGGCTGGAGTGCAGTGGTGTAATCACAGCTCACTGCAGCCTTGATCCCCCAGACCCAAGTGATCTTCCCACCTCAGCCTCTGGAGTAGCTGGGACTACACACACATGCCACCTTGCCTGGCCAATTTTTATACTTTTGTCAAGATGGGGTTTCACCAGGTTGCTGAGGCTGGTCTCAAACTCCTGGGCTCAAGTTATCCTCCTGCCTCAGCCTCCCAAAGTGCTGGGATTACAGGCATGAGCCACTCCCTCTGACCCATTCGGGACCATTTTACAGGCTGCCTGCCACAGGTTCTGGGCAGATAATACAATAAAGACCACCATACTGAGCAGTGACAAGTTGAGTCTAAAAAGTGGTCATTATTATTCAAACCAGACAAACAATACAACAAGCTGAACTTGTAGAAAAATCTTGAGATTATAATGATACCACAATGAAGATGTTCATATCAAATGTGCTAACAGATGGCAGTAATGCATACAGAAGGTTTCAAAAATGTGTTTTTATTAAATATAAAACAGATACAAAATGATCTTTATAAAATATATGTTAGCTCTAAAGAAGAGTAGTAACATTAACACATGTGACTGTGCTATCCAAGGTAAGAGAAGGGATAAATAATGCTTTCAAAGGCTCCAATGCCACCCTCTTCACTCCTCTTCTAGAGGTCGTCACCATCATGCTGAATTTTGTGATAATTATTCACTTGCTCTTCATTGTTTTACCAGAGATGTCTATATTCCTACACAAGACCCTGTTGGTTTTCCTTGCCTTTGACTTTGTATCAATGAAATCACAGTGTATATAGTTCTCTGTGATTTGCTTCTTCTTCTAGAGATTATGTTTCTGAGATTTATCCACTTGATGCCTTCATAATGATGCTTTTCAATTCCAACCAAACTTCACTAAGGTCTTCATATATTGCCCTAACACAACAACACATTCAGTTTTATCATTTGAGCCACCAGCTTTCTCTTGTACAACATGGTATGACTATACTGTTACACAACTCATCTATATATGGATGGATGGACATTTGGGTTAGTTCTGTCTTTTTGCTACATGAATAGTTCTGCTGTGAACATCACTTTACTTGTTTCCTGGTACACTTGTGCAAAACTTTCTTCAGGGGATATACCTGGGCAAGGAATGTTGGATCAAAGGCATATCAGCTTTAAGAGACAATGCCAAATTGTTTTCTAAGGAGGTTATAGTGATTTACACTCCTATCAGCAGTTGTTCCAAATCCTATCCAATATTTGATAGTGTCTTTTTTTATTTTGCCAATCTGGAAGGCATAAAATGGAATTTCATTGAGGTTTTGATTTGCATTTCACATGAGTTGTAATATGTTTTACTACATTGCCAAATGCTGTCCAGTGATCGAATGAGACTCTGAACTCTGTACTAAAGATTTTGCCATTATCCATGCAACTATTTACAAATTGTTGTTACTTTAACATCATACCTGGGCAAATTATTTGGTTAAGTCAAATACGTATCTGTGAAGCACAATAAAGCCAAAAAAAAAAAAGTCAAATGCAAATAATCAAGACTTGTGATAACTTAATGTCATGGCTGTGTTGCAAGGTGGCATAAGACACAGACAGTCAAAGGTGAATAAAGCAAATAATTTTCATGGACATTGTACTCTTTATATATTTATCTTGGCATATAATATGAAGGCGTTGTAAGGGAATTAAGGAGAACGTGAGTCACGTATGTCTAGTTTATATATAATCTTTACTGCCCTAAGAGATGTCCAAGGAAAAAGGGGTGGACCATTGGGAATTGGACACATTTTGTTCCTGACGCAGAGCTCAGCAGATGGTGGTGCTTTCAACATCATAAATGTGCATACTCGGGGATTAACATCAAGGTGGTAATAAAGGAATTACTTCCTCTAGATGTTACTCTGTATTGCCAATTTTGGATTGCAAACACACTAAAGTTGGGATTGATTACAATGTTAAACATAGTGAGATACTGATTGGACTATACCCAAGAAACACCTTCCAGGACAAGGCAAAGGTCCTAGTGCAAAACCAGCTGCAAATGGGCAAGAAATCAGGTGATCAGTGTCAGCTGGCGGCAGTGTGTTCTTGGAGGCAGAGCTGAAGAAACGGAACCTGCCAAGCCTCTGGGTTCACTACGGGATCAGGCTGGATCCCTGATGTCTGAGTTGGCCTCATTTGAGATAGAGTTGAGCATTGACAGAACGAACAGTGGGAGCTGGGTGTTCCTAATGTTGCACTTTCAGCTTCTCTGTCAAAGTTAGCACAGACGATAGATCAAGATGACGTTTACTCATGAACTGTTGGGATATAAATTTACATTTTTCAAAGGAAATTTAGCACATCAGTAACTTAAATATGTTGCTATTTTTGACCATGTAATTCTACCCGTTAAGTACCTGCCCAATCAGTTGAGTTATTGAAGATGAAAGTAAAATCATTCGATGAAAGTAAAATCATTCAAATTATCTCAAGAAACATTAAAAGGAAAATGTTTTAATGTTTTCCTAATGGTTTCCTAAAGACAGAAACCCAGGAAAGTCTAAGCATCCCAGCCTTAAGTGCACACACCTGGGAGCAGCTATGGGTTTGGGCAGCCTGAGACGACAGGAGTTTCTCAGTGTGCTACCTCTATTTACAGTACTTGTTTCCCCTCCTTTCTGCTCTAGTTTTTTTGTACCATAGGACTCTGCCTTATTTCGTTTCTACAGCCCAGTTACCTTCCGGCAACACCACCTGTTGACTCTCAGCATTTCCTTGTTTGACCTCTCGATTGGTTAGATTATCTCGCCAAACGATGCAAGTAAGAGGTCTTTGGCCAGTCTATGGATTGGCTGCCCTGGGATCAGATGACCTCCCTGGTCCAATCAGCTGAGGCTAAGGCTAAGAGGGGACAGTTCACCCGTAGCTGCATAATAGGGCGGCTTCCCTTGCAAAAGACAAACGGTGTGAAGGGACAAACACTGTGATGGACATCTCTAGAAAAGGACTCGAAAAAGAGTCCGAGATAGGGACTAAGAAGTGCATGAAAGTGCGCTTGCAGTGCGCGCGCGCGCGCGCATTATCCATCCACGGAGTGCAATAATGACTTGGTGCTTAGGTGTGCGACAGTGAGCAGCGAAGGCGCTGACTTCGAAGGCTACTGGAAAACACGAGGAAATGTTCACAAAATAATATTCCATGAAAAAGACCTATAAAACCGCATACACCGAATGATCAGAATTTTCAAAGAAAAAATGGCATATTTAAAAATTTGGACGGGAAAGCTAACAGGCTAGTGTGATAACTGGTGGTATAAAAGTGCTTCTTTATTTGGTCATACAGCTTTCAAATGCTGCTTCATGAACAGATAGCATTTTTATAATCAGAGGGGAGAGACAGTATTAAAGTGCACGTCCCGTCGTTGTAACCGTGCCCTCAGACAACCGGCTCTCTTGCCCCGCGCCCGGCTCTCAGGCTCGGGGCCCGGCCGCCCCACCTCCTCCTGGTGCCGGCCTCGCTTGTTTTCTGGTCGCCCTCGCCCCGCCCCTCCGCCTCTCCCCGCGCTTCCTTTCTAGCTAACGAAAGGCGCTTTCCGCGAAGACCCGGGTTTTTACAGCACTTTGCTTCTCCTAGCCCCGAACAGTGCGCTTTTGTTCGCAGGGCCAGCAAGGAGAGCCCCGCCCTGCCCGCTGCCTTCGGGGCCCGCGGACTCTGCCCGGTCCGGCCTCCGCCATCATGGCGCCGCTGCGCTTCTCCGCCAATCTGTCCTGGCTATTCCCCGAACTCCCCGGCCTCCCCGCGCGGCTGCGGGCCGCAGGCAACTCGGGCTTCGAGGCCGCCGAGGTGGCCTGGCCTTACGCGGAGCCGCCCGAGGCGCTGGCGCGCGCAGCGCGGAAAGCGGGGCTGCGGCTGGTGCTGATCAACACGCCCCCGGGTGCGCGGCAGGCCGGGAGGGCTGGAGGGGCCGGGGCGTGGGTGCCCGAGCTGGGGGCTGAGGCCCGTTCTCTCTGCAGGAGATCAAGAGAAAGGGGAAATGGGGCTGGGGGCCGTCCCCGGGAGACAGGCGGCCTTCCGAGAGGGGCTGGAGCAGGCCGTGCGGTACGCCAAGGCCCTGGGCTGTCCCAGGTACCCCCCTCTTCCCCCACCCCTCT
The DNA here is from genome assembly GCA_963573385.1 of Cacajao melanocephalus. NCBI lineage: Eukaryota > Metazoa > Chordata > Mammalia > Primates > Pitheciidae > Cacajao > Cacajao melanocephalus. The sequence continues at coordinate 217,819 of CAUYLG010010312.1, read as the reverse complement.
GTGACCCATGACCCTGCCGCAGGTTAAGGGCGTCGAGAAAGCCAGGTATGAGACGCTCAGAAGTCTGAGCCCACTGGCCTATCTCTGCCCCTGCGGTCCTGGCCCTTTGTAAACTGCCTTTTATGTTTTATCTGTCCTGTGCCAGTCTGTTTGCCACTCTTTCATGCTCACCCCATGCCAGGATCCCATGCTGGGAGCTCAATCTGCCTAGGGAGATAGGAGAGTAAATATATGCAGTGATCCATTTGAGGACAGGCATATTCAAGGAAGCTGTGGGAGCAGGGTAGGCACCTAACCCTGTCTGGATCAGAGAAAGCTGCTTACAGGTAGTGATGCTTGGACTGCCTTGAAGGAGTGGGCATTGCTTGATGGGCAGGAGGTAGAGTATTCCTGGCAAGGGTGCTGTGGCAAGAGGAGGCTTGGTGTGTTCAGCAGCGTTCCTCAGACTGGATGGGTAGCCTATTGGGGTGGGGAGGCCTGGAATGTCGGCTTGGAGCTGAATGTGGCTAAGATCCGGGTGATGGGAGGAGGTGGACGGCTCAAAGTGGGGCTGATCAAATGCAAAATCCTGCAGAGGCCAAACAGGATCAGAAGGAACTGGCAATAGGATCACTACCGGTGAATGGTAGGGGAGAAAACAGATGGGAAGAGGCTAAGAAGTAGATGTGAGGAGGAAGTAGAAACAGCAGCATGGAATACCTGAGAAGGGCAAGGGTCAGGATAATTTTTAAAGGTGAGACTTTAGCAGGTTATAGGTTGAGGAGAAGGACCGAATGAAGGAGGTGGAAATTACTGGAGGTGCGGGGGAGGGGGGAGTGGACGCTGAGGTATCTGGGAGAGGGCTTGCCCCTCGGCTGTCACTGAAGTGTCTCTGAAAGTGCTGGGATGCCTGGGCATCGTGGCCCAGGTGCCATGGACTGGAGACCCAGGGAGACAGGCGAGGCAGGCACAGTAAGGGAATCCTGGGATAGGTGTAGAGAGTGCCAAGGGAGGCGAGGCCTCCAGTCTATCTTCTCCACAGGATTCACCTGATGGCTGGCCGAGTACCCCAGGGGGCTGATCCAGCAGCAATCAAGGCTGAGATGGAGACCGTTTTTCTAGAGAATCTGAGGCATGCAGCTGGGGTTTTGGCTCAGGTGAGAAAGGTGGAAACACAGACACACATACTCACATGTGAGTGAGCGGAGGGGGTGCACAGTGGGGATAGCACATGAGGCACAAGGCTGGCTGCCAGCCTAGGTCAGGATAGGTGAGGGCCTTGACCAGTGACTGAGCGGGGACAAACTTGGGAAGGAGCTCTATTCACAGCACCCGACATGCTGCTAGGAGGACCTTGTGGGACTGCTGGAGCCCATCAACACCCGCATCACTGACCCCCAGTACTTCCTGGACACGCCCCAGCAGGGTAGGACCCCAGCCCTGTGGATCCTTCTGTCCCTTTGGATACCTGTGCTTTCCTTGAGGCTCATGGCCCACTCCCTGGCTTCTCTTCCAGCGGCAGCCATCTTACAGAAGGTGGGAAGACCCAACCTCCAATTACAAATGGTAAGTGGAAGAAAGGGGGTACTTTGCAGAGAGCCCATGTTCTCTAAATCTTGGAAGGAGGGCGGAGCCTGTGGGGTCTTGGACTGTAGAATCCTCTTCCCCAGGACATATTCCACTGGCAGATCATGGATGGGAACCTGACAGGAAACATCCGGGAGTTCCTGCCCATTGTTGGTGAGAGGAGCTTTCTTTGCTCTTTTATCCTTTCAATCCCCATGTCTGTCCTTCAGGCCCTGGCAGGAGCCCAGACCCCACATCTGTTCTCATCTGTCCCCAGGGCACGTGCAGGTGGCACAAGTCCCAGGCCGAGGGGAGCCCAGCAGCCCTGGAGAGCTGAACTTCCCCTATCTGTTTCAACTGCTGGAAGATGAAGGCTACAAAGGTTTTGTGGGCTGCGAGTATCGGCCTCAAGGTGAGGCATGGCCCTGGGGAAGGGAGCTCTGGAGGGACTTGGACAGGGGCTGTTTTCTCCATGTGGGCTGAGATGCCAAGGCCTCTCTCTCCTTGCAGGAGATACAATAGAGGGCCTGAGCTGGCTACGGTCATACTGGGACAGGCGAGGCCACCCAGAGGCTGGCCAGTGAGGGCCTGCATACCACCCATGTGCCTCCAGACAGCAAGTGAGATCCTGTCTCCTTCTCTGCATTAAAGATGACCTGCTGAACACTGTCATATATCTCTGTTATGGGGTGGGGGGGACACACAGTGTCTAACATTTCAGTTTCTCTGTTGCTTCCCTCCCACTGAGAAGCCAATGCCAGGGTTGCTGTGGAGATGGGAGAGCTTCTGAGCCCACCTCCTCATTAAAGGATGAGAAACCCAGAGTCCAAGAGCAAAGGGACTTGACAGTGGTCCCAGGTGCTTCAAAGGAAGAGCTGGGATTGGAACCCGGTGTCATCTCGATGGGAATGTCCAGCAGTGATGTCCAAGTGGGAAATGAAGACCTGAGGGCTCAAGGGGTGCAGGTGGCTGACAGTGGTCAAAAGCTGGCGGCAGGATTCAGGCAATGGAGCTCTAGGGGTGAGTGCTTGCCATCCTGTGTGAACTCCCGGGACTCTAGGAGGTGGGCAGAAAGGAGTGCCCCAGAAGAGCCCAAAAGGTGTAAGGGGATGGAGTCCTGGATTGGTCAGTGGCTGTGGGTGTTTGGGGAGGGCAGTTCCTGCTGCCAGGCTGGGGCAGCAGACCCCCAAGACATAGTCCCAAAGCCTTTGGTGTCACTCAGTGTCTGGCCTGTCCTGGGACCCAGAAGGGCTGGTCGGTCCTGCCTCTGGTGGGCAACCTTGTAGACCCATGATTTGAGGAATAGTGACATTCAGTGGTTCAGTCCACTCCCTCAGAGAAGGCGGGTCCAGAGGGTGAAACAGGCTGTGTTGATGACAGACTCCAGGTGGTGGTAGGTGGAGACCAGCTGGGCAGGGGGGCTCTCGCTGTCCTGGGGCTGTACTGGGAAGGGCTCTCGGAAAACCACTGTCAGAGACTGTGGGGAACATGGTGGGGGTGCGCTGGTGAGAGGAGGGCATGGGTGGGGACAGGAAGCAGGGCCCAGAAAGGGTGGGCACTCCAACCTTAACAAGTTCTGAGGTGGAGCATTTGGGGTATGGCCTCCCACTAGGCTGAAACAAAGCCCCCCACTTGTTCTCACCGTCTTTCCTAAGTGGGAGTCCAGAAATACTAGCACAAAGCAGTCAGTGAACTTCTGATTCAGCACAACCTGCAGCAAAAGATGAGGAGGGGACTGAGGTCTGTCTCCCCTGAGGTGGCAGAGATCCTTCCACAGAGGATTCTGAGGTGAAGGGAGGATGCGGAGAGGCCTACTTCCATCTCCACCCCTCACCCCGCCTGCACCCCAAGGTCATGTAGGACTGTGTCTCCAAATTGAGCCTCAGTCCTCATCCTTGCTGGCTTGCTGGTCAGCCTGTCTGAGCTGCGTCAGAATGAGGGGTAATAGTTGATCCTAGAGGCCCCAAACAGAGCCTGGCACACTGAAGCCAATCAACAGAGAGTGCCGTACCCCTAGCACAACCTCCTTGCCTCCTGTCCTGGGTCTCCTCTCTGACCACCCCTGGGATTGTCCTGGCTTCTTACGTCTGTCAGCTCCCTAACGCTGCGCTTGGTGACCCATACCGGCATGATTTGCTCTCCCAAGGCTTCAGTTACTGCCTGTTCAGAGCTGCTGCCTAGGACTCTCCTGAGCTGGAATCCTGATGCCCACAGGCCTTGCAGACCGTGAAGGGCCTTAGAGACTTCAGACTCAGCTTGCCCCAAGCTGGACTCATTACCCTTCTCCGAAACCCACTCCTGCCCCAGCCTTCCCACTGCCCACAGGGGCACCCCCCTTTATTCACAACCTAGTGCAGCCTCATCCTAACTGACATAGGCTTCTCTGGGAGACCCTTCCTGCACCCTGAAATGAATCCTCTGCACAAGCACTGTGCTGTAGGACCCCTCACCTGGCTCCAACTCCTACTTTTTCACTTGAAGTCTTCTCTCGAATGCGTCCTTTCTTGAACCTCAGCTCTGGCCAGGCCCATCTCTGCAGGCTCCTTAATGCCCCATGCTAGGGCCCACCACCATAGCTCTCTTCTCTCTACCTGTCCTTTACAGCAGTGCTTTCACACTTCAGTGTGCACACAAATCACCTGGGGAGACTGCCAACCTGCAGATCCCGAGTCAGCAGGCTGGAGTGTGGCTGGAAAGCCTGCATTTCAGCAAGCTCCCAGGTGCTGCGGCTGCTGGTCTGTGGACCACACTTTGAGTAATAAGGCTTCAAAGCCCAAGGGGTCCTTTCTGGGGCTCCAGCCTCTGACACTAACCACTGATGAAGTTCTGAGAGTTCCTTGGGTTGTCAGTTCCAGAGCCTGGCCCTCGGGATCTCAGGCCAAGGTTTGTGTTCTTAGTGAGGCTCTGAGAGCAGAGCGGCTCAGAGAATCACATGCTGTGGCTTGATGCCCGGTACTCGAAGGGTTTTACGTGTTTCTGTGTAGTCCTATTCTGTCTAGGCCTCCCTCCAGAGCACAGCTTGTTTGGTCAGGCTGAGGGGTGCATCTGTCTGGTGAGGGTTTCTGCTATGTTTCCCTTTTCAGAGGAAGGTCAAGGGGACTTACCAGGTACTGAGTTCCCAAGTCTGGGCTTTGGAAATGGCGACAGCTCTGGGGGAAGCGGCTTAGAAGAACTTTGATCAGGCTCTGGTACCAGGAGACCGTCATGGATAGGAAACAGTCCTGGGGAAGGAGCCACAGGCCTGAGTCTGCTGTTCCAGTCACCTCAGATTCTTGTGCCCTCTGCCCTGGGTGCCAGTGGAATTCCTGGCATCTATCCCAGCTCTTTCTGAAGCCCACAGTCCCTTACCAGCTGGGGGTCAATGTCCCCAATGGATTTGGCATGGACTGCTGCTAGGAGCTCCTCCAGCTCTGCCAGGGCCAGCCGTCCCCCTAGCCGTAGTCGATCAGGCCCTGGTGGCTCCAGCAAGAAGAGGCGCTTCCATAGGGTGTCCCGACGGCAGTGCCCTCCAGCCAGCCGTACCAGCTGAGCCAGTCGTGCCCTTGCCATGCCCACCTCTGCAGCCAGTGGTGGGAACAGAGGAGCCGGTCCAGGGGCTAGAACAAGCCCTGAGGCCTCCCCAGGACTGCCAGCTGAACTCCCAGGAGCCTCTGGCTCAGGGGGCAGTCTGGGTGGCTTCCGGAAGCGGCGCATGTCAGTAGTGAGCCTGGGGAAGAGCTCTCGCTGGCTGGTGAGCACCACGAAGAACTGTAGCCTGGGGTAGGGAGCAGGGCAGGAGAGTGGCGGTCACAGCAAGAGACACACAGGGCAGGATAGGGGGCAGGCTGGGAAATGGGCATATTCGAGATAGGGGAACTGCTGACCGCAGAATGTGCCGCTCGGCCTCTCCTTGCTCCTCAAAGGGTGCAGCACAGTGACAGACAAGCAGAGACACGTCAAAGTCATCCTGGTGGCGAAGTCCCTCAGAGTCCAGGTAGGAGCCAGAGCTGTACAGGACAGGTTGGGGAGATGTCAACTCTGGGGTTCTAATGAAACAAACCTCACCCCTTCTGCCCAAAAAAACATGGGTCTCTCTGCTGCAAGTGTGCCCCAACCCCAGCTCCTGCAGCATGCGTGCTGGATGCCCCTCCCAGCCTTACCTGTGCCAGGCCGACACCAGGGCATACTCATTGTGTTCCGGGCCCCCTGGCCGGGCCATTCGCAGTGGCTTCATGTGGTAAGAGCTGGCATGGTCAGCCACGTAGTTGTAGAGCTGGTGGGCAGCAATGAGTGGTGTGGGGAGCTCCAGTGTCCCTGAGGGGTAGGGAATAGACAGTGGACACTAAGCCTACAACAGACACACTGATCTGGTGGGGCGCAGGGATGGGAGTCTCTAAGGCTCTGACTGGCAGGCAGAGTGCGTCTGCTTTCCTTGGGAGCTCCTGCACTCCTGTGGAACACTGAGACGGGACAAAAGTGACTCAGAGCAGAGACAGGTAACACGGGGTCCAAACTCTGGTGAGAGACAGACACGGGACAGAAACATGGGGACATGGTTTGTGTGACATGAGGTGATTAACAACATGGGCCCACCTGTCCAGGGAGGCAGTCCCACCAGCCCTGACCTGGAGCCACCTGTGGTCTGCTCTTTTTTGGGTTCACTGGCTTGCCCTTGGGCACCCACCTTGGTAAATGTGATTGCGGCCAAAGTGGGGTCCATCAGGGTGGTGGGCCAGGAAGTGTCGCAGGAAGGTGGTGAGATGGTAGCCATGCCGCAGCACTAGGTGGGCACCCAGCACGTGCTGGTGCACGAGGCGCAGGTGGAAGTCATAGCTGAACGAGTGCACATGCATCAGGTCCCGCACCTTGTCACACTCCTCTGTGAACAGCATGGATAGCTGGGGAGGCAGCAGCAGGAGACAGGGTAAGGGTGTGGCTGCACTGGCTGCCCAATACACATTTTCCTTCTTCCCTGGGAAGAAGCACAAGATTTCCCCTGCTGTTATGGCCCAGTGGAACGCCCTCTGCCAGAATGGTTTCTGTGGGAAGGCCTCCCCATTCTAGCCTCCATTTTTCATACCATATTGTAACTGTTTCCATGAAACTAGGGTCATTTTGCTGTATCCCAGATTCCACTAGGGTCTGCCACAGACTAGAGGACCACAGGCCAGACCAGGTACTTACTGTGCTGCCTCAGGGCTACAGCTAAACATGCTTTGGATGACCGACAGGGTCAGCCTGGTAGTCACGGCACCAGAATGAGCACTGACCTAGCCAGGCCGCAGCACTGGATCAGTCACTGGGCCAGCCTGCCCACTGCATTACTCTACTGCCCAGCAGATAAGACATGGAGCCATGCTGCCCACAGGACACTGGGGTACAATGACTGTGCCCACACCTCAGCCACATACCTGTGAGTTCACAGCCTGCCCCATTGGGATTCGGGAACATTCCAGGGCAAACTGTTTGACACAGAAGTAACAGCCCTGAAGGGACAGTGAAGATGAGATCAGGAGGGTGAGAGGCTGGTGCAGCTGACTGTCTCCACCCAGTGCTCCTCCTGCTTACCTGGAACACCAGTTCCATCAGGATGATGCCCCCGGGGAGTGCCCGCTGCAGGTGATAAGTGGTTACTGGAGAGCTCGTGCTCTGAAAAAAGGAAAAAGGGGGCAAGGGTTGGGGGCTCATCAGCCTAGAGTCAGTAGGGTGGAAGTTCCTTAGGTCCCTGACTTTAATGGGGTCAGTCTGGGATCAGTGACCTCAGTACATCACTCAGGGTCAATGACCTCAGGCCTTGGGGAAGTAATTCTGCATCAGTAACTTTACCATTATATGACAATTTACCTTGGGGCTCCCATCAGTCTTGGTTTTAGGGCAGGAGAAGGAGCCTCGACCCTCTGTTCCAAGGATAGCCATGGCCCGCGGCCGGCTGGTGCTATAGAAAAGGAGGGATAAGAGGATGAGGCAGGCTAGTGGTGTGCAGTCATAGTGATCAGACTCAGCATCCGTTTTACATGGTATCATTTTGCAGGGGAGGAAACAGGCCCACAAAGGTGCCACTGTGAGTGGGGAGGCTGGGCCTGGAGTCCAGGTCTAGACTGCAGGGCTGGGCTCTCTCCACAGCAGCTGCTGCTTCAAGGGAGGCAAAAACAGGGCTCAGTGGGGAGGTGGAGACTAAGCCTCTCTCTGCTACTGAGAGGGTGCATGCTGGGCAGGAGAGAGAAGGGGGAGGGTGATGCTTGATGCCTGGTTAGGTACTTTCCTCTGAGAGGGAAAAGCTGCTGTCTTTTGATTGGGGGATAGCAGTTCTAGGCTTTTAGAGGCTGGTTATTCTTCACAGCTTAGTACAGAGCCTAGGGGAGAAGGGAAGCAGGGGAGGGACTGGGAAGAAAGGACAGAACAGAAGGGGTTGGGGGGGACCCATTCACACCAAGGGGCCATAAACTGCCAGAATTCTTGCTGGGGGTCAGAGCCTCCGGTAGGAAAAATGTCCCATTTAAACCTCAAGGAAACTGGGACAAGATTTAGTGATTGTTGATTGTTAAAGATTGGTGGGAAGGGAAGTCCTGGCTTTAAATTTTGCTGTAGAAACTTTTTTTTTTTTTTTTAACCCAGTGCCTTGTTTTAAAAAGGAATTCAGATTTGTGGGTAAGAGCATAACTGATGGCCAGTGTGCAAACCAAAGTCCTTTAGAGAAGCTCCTATAGCTGGGAACGGGCTGTCAAGGCAGTAAGCGGGGCAGCTCCTCCCCAGGGTAAGAGAAGCCAGCCTGGCCTCTGAGATGGGCTCACAGGAGGGGCAGGCACACCTTTTCTTCCTAATGCCTGGAAGAGAGGGAAGCCTGGGGAGTGGAGAGCTGGTCACAGAAACACAAGGGAGTTGGAACTGGCTTTCTGGACTACTGGCTTGAAAAGATTCTAACTGAAAACAGAGGGGAGGGAGAACTTGCCTTGATAAACTAACAAATCTGGAGACATGAAAGTAGCTGTAAGGTGAACAGCTCATTTTTTGCATACAGCCACTGGGAAAAGACAGAGAACACAGAATCTGGAGAGGAACACAGAGCAGGGGCCACAAACATGGGAATTTGAGATTTGACACTGGATGGAAAGGTGGCTGCAGAGTTGTCCCTGAGCTCAGGGAAGATGGAGGTGGTGACAGAGGGGCTGCCTGCTTCCCAAGACTCAGACCTGTCAGTACTGGCCAGTGGGTGAACATGACCAAGAACAGGCCAAGGACGGTGATGCAAATAGGCCTAGCGCAGAGGTCCTTGCTGAGAAAAGGACTTCCTTGGGCCAAGAACCACATCAAATCTCAGGAGAGGTCAGTGGGATGATCAGCACAGGAATCATTAAGGCCCAGATCCAGAGACTTAGGAGCATGTACAGGATTCACATGTGCAGGCCAGGCTTGATGGCTCACACCTATAATCCTAGCACTTTGGGAGGCTGAGGCAGGTGGATTGCCTGAGTTGGGAGTTCAAGACCAGCCTAAATACAAGAAATTAGCCAGGCAGGGTGGAGTGCACCTGCAACCCTAGCTGCTTAGGAGGCTGAGGCACAAGAATTGCTCGAACACAGGAGGTGGAGGCTGCAGTGAGCTGAGATTGTGCCACTGCACTCCAGCCGAGGTGACAGAGCGAGACTCCGTCTCCAAAAAAAATTCACATGTGCAGATGTATGCAAGCATGTAAGTGTACAAGATGTGTGTGGCATGAGCTTCGTGAGAATGGACATAGTTCTGTGTATGAGTGTCATGAGTTCCACAAAGCATACAAGGTTGGCAGGACACACGTGGGCTGTGTGAAAGTGTCCAAGACCCTCACATGTGTGAGCACAGTGGGATGAACATGCATAGGCCCAGCCTGAGTTGTTAACACAGGACCCTGTAAAGAGAGGAAGGGCCCATGGGGCCTCACTTGCAGTGCAGGAGGAGAAGACAGAAGGGAAAGCAGGGATGGGCTCACCTGCGGGTGGGTGAGGGGGGCCGCAGTGGCACCAGCACAAAACCTATGCTCTGCAGATACTGCACGTATTGCTGCAGGAAAGCCAAGCTCAGCTCCTTCAGCCACGGCTCCTCACGGGCTCCCGGGGGCGAAACATCCAAGGATTCACAGCTTGCGGGGGCCTCTCGGCTCCCAGACCCTGACTCAGGGCGATGGCGCCGCTGTGAGAGTAAAGATCAAGGAAGACTCTCCCCACTGTCAACCATCCCGCTGGGGATGGAGGAGAGGGGGTCACTGTGGGGTAAGCAAAGGTCTCCTATAAGTCTGGGAATCAGCCTCACCTGCCCCTCAGGGGGTCCAGAGGTCTCTGGGGGCCCATGCAGCCAGGCAGCTGGGTCAAACAGCAGGGCTGTTGCACAGTAATGCACCAGGCGGGATGACTGCTTCAGGGTCTCCAGCTCCCCGGCCTGGGGAAACGGCATTGAGCATGGAGCAGTGACAGGGCAGGGTCACAGGTCCTCGTGGAAGATGCAAGCTGGGGTTACTCACACTGATGGGCATGCTGGCCGGGGTAGAACGCTGCTGCCAGGTTACAAACAGGTTTTCCATCTTCATCTGGCGCTCCAACTCTGAGAGTTGAAGGCATTAGAAGTAGCCCCAGGCACTGTCACCCGCTTCCTCCCAGATTCCATAGATTTCCTGTCCCCACTGCCTGGCCCAGTACCCTCACCTCTGCGCTCTGCCATCTTGATCTCTAGGAACTGTTGTCCATGGTAGGTGACAGGATCAGGAGGTCTGGGCACAGGACCAAGTGTGGAGCTGGGGCGGGCAGCTGTGATATCCCTTAGGGCCTCGTCAAAGGGGAACGTGTCCAGGGGAAGGGGACCCCCACTACGAGAGGACCCACTCAGCCGGCCCTGCTCACGGCTCAGCGGGGGACTTGCACTCCGGATGAGGGTCTCCACTTCCATGGTTGGCAGCAGGAATGGGTTTGGCTCCTGAAAGATGGAGCATCGCAATGGGTTCGGAGCCTTTGCCCTTGGACCCTCTCTCCCATCCCATGGCTTTCTCTCTCAGACTCTCCCTCCCCACTACCTCTACCCTCAGTCTGTCCCATCTCTGGCTTTTGACCTGGTGTTTCCTTGAACTGACCCCGCAGTAGCCAGAACTACTGGAAGAGCCAGAGCAGCAGGCACCTTTTCATCTCGCACGGGGAAGTCCAACTGGCCATAATGGTGGAAGAGTCCAAGCTTCTGGCTGAGTAGGCAGAAGATGAGATGGGCTCGTGCATTCTGCCACTGCACCAGGCGAACCAGTGCTCGGCCCAACGCTGCCCCAAGGTCTGGAGCCCAGTTGTAGGTCAGTAGCTGTAGCTGGGAGGTCCAGGGTTAGGGTCAGTGAGATTATGGAACTTCTCTTCCCACCCAGTCCCTGGCCCCACATCTACCTTCTTGTCCACGACCTCCAGTAGCAAGAGCCTCTGCCGGGGAGCATTTCGCCCTGAGCTCCCATCACCTCCCGGCTCGAAGCGCTGCATAGATTTGGCAGCTACAGGGTGGGGGAGGGGCACAATGGGGGCCTGAGAACAGATCCCCCCTTGATCCTACCCTGCCCTCTGCAAGGTTGGAGACCCCACCAGTTCCTCTTAGCCTACCCCCACAGCCATGCCCTCACCCTGCTGTGTTGGTCTCCTCCACTGTAAAAAGTTCCTTCCCAGAAGCAGCAGGCGCCGCTCAGCTGCGGGGCGGGGAGAGGGGCCCAGCTGCCCAGGAAAACAAGGGCTGAAGATCTCCGGCTCTGAACCCCTATTGAAAGGGAGGGCAGACAGAAAGGTCATCCATGGCACCACTCTCTGGCCTAGCCTTTACCTCCCTTGTTTCCACCTCTCCTAGCTCAGCTTCCTCAGGTTTGGCTTCTTAAGGGCCCAGCTTTTAGGAAGTCTGGGGAAGTTCTCTTCAATTCTATAGGATCTACACTCACAAATGCTGCTCAAAGATGCGGACACTGGTGTCTACAGCCATTGAGGTGACCAATGCGGTGAACTCAGACAGGATGGATGGAAGGAGGAACCGGGACACCATGTGGGTGGAGCTTCTGGACACTGAGGCACAACCTGGGAGGCAGAGCAGTCACTGTGGGGCTGCAGGATGGAGACCAGGCTGCGGTTAAGGGATGGGAGGGGAGGCTGGGGTCTCACCAATCTGAACCATAAATTCCATCCAGCGCTGAGCGATGCAAGCAAATACAGGATGAAGGGTCCCCACCTCACCCTCTTCTAGCTGTGCTGTCCGACGTCTGAAGACATACGTGACACATGTATGTTTACACAGACCAAGGCCTGTCTGCGACTTTACACCCATACCCTCCCGGGGCACGGCACCGCCACACATACCTTTGTCTCTGGGCTCCGGAATCTGAGCCCGGAGCCCGCTCAGCTCCACCAGGAGTCCGAACACTCTCAGTTTTGTGACGCCTCCGGCCCCGAGTGTCTTCTGGCCGATCCAGGACAATGTCATCAGTTGTTTTGGGGGAACCCAAATCCCCACATTCTGTTTTACTCTGGGGGCAATGCAATGAGTGAGGAAGGGCTACTGGGAAGAGGAAAGGTGTGGGATGGAGGCACTACAGAACAGTAGTGAGCTTGAAAGATTCACAGGTCTGGGTTCAGACCCTGGCTTCTGCAGGGGCTGGCTAAGGAGCTTTGGGCAGGTTACTTAACTTTCCTGAGCCTCACCTTCCTCACTGTAAAAGCTATACTTATCTTGCAAGCTGTTGTGAGAATCCAAGAAGAAAAATGAGAGTAAAGGCACATAGTAAGTTAAGGCTCCCTCTACATCAGTAAGAACTTGCCACATTCTGCAAATTTAAAGAGATAAGAGTGTTTATATCTTGCCCAGGCTGGAGTGCAGTGGCCATTAACAGGCATGATCACAACACACTGCAGCTGTGAAGTCTCAGCCTGAAGCAATCCTGCTTCATCCTCTGGAGGAGCTGGGACTAAAGGTACACGCCATGGTGTCTGGCAGGACAGAACAGTTTTATATAAAAGGAGATTGTGGCAAGGCCTATAGGGGACTGGGAGGCAGGAGGGAGTGTAGGAGGAGCTAGGAGACAGGCAGGAAGGTAGATGCCGACTTCACCACTTCCTCCCATTACCAGCATATCCCAGAAGCTACGCCGGCCAGCTTTGCTGGGTGGAGTCACAGGCTCCCCAGGGACAGGGGCAGGAGGAAAGGTGCTAGCTCGGCCTGCAGAGCTCTTAGTTTCCAATGATCCGCTCCTGAGACTTCCTGTGGACAGCAGACATTACAGATAACTATCACTAACCACCAATCCCCATTCCAGAAAACCAGACCTCAGGACTGTGTGACAGTGACTTGCCACCTACTCTGTCACTGAATGACAGTATATACAACTGACAGTGTGTAGCCACCTGTGTGTGAGGTGAGCTCCTGATGCAAGAGCCCTCTCTAAGTGTGTGAGCAGCTGCATCCATTCACTACTGCCAGTGTAGCACCTGGACGATGCAGACAAGCTCATGGACAACTGAGTAAGTGATGTCTTAGTTCTCTGTCACGCTTCCCCTAAACCCGACCTTTGCACCCTCACCTGTCACACTGTCCTGCCTGGATCTGTGACATTCTCTGGACCCAAGGGCCTCCTGACTTGCATACCTGGGGATTTGTCCTCTGTACATAGTGAAGCTGGCAGCAGCTGAAGCTCGAAGATGGCATCAGCTAGGGCCTGGCGAGCTGCTCCTCGGAGCTTCTCCTCCAGTTGCACAATACTAATGTTCCCCTTTTCCCACACATCCAATCGAAGCCGTGGGGCCCCATTCTGAGCTGAAAGGAAGAACAGGGGACACCTGAGGGTGTCTCTAGAGCCCACTCTACTTACCAACCTTACCTCCCACAGCAATAACTGAAGACCTCATCCTCTGACCAAGCTGTCCCACCTGAAGAACTGTCCAGAACGACTGGGCAGCGGATGACCTGGGTCAGTTGCTCAAATTCCTCCTCTCGCAGTAGGTCTGGGGGCCCCGGAGAGGAGGGGGGCCACAACGCCAGTGACAAGGGGGCCCCTCCTTCATCCACAAAGGCTAGAGTGATGCAGGCAACCCCTGGGTAGAAATCCATAGGAAGGCTCAGCTCTGGGACTTGCAGACCACCCCTCCCAAGACCCTCCACTCAGCTGCAAGCCTAGGAAAGGCCCTCTCAGCAACAGGATTACAAAAGGCTTTCCCTCACCTGGTGTGCCACAGGCTTGTGCCCTGCCCCGTACCTTTGCCTCCCGTGCCCTGTCCACCAGGCTTGTTATACAAGTAGATGTCCAAGTCAGGGAGGCCACCCTGTGGTGGGAGTGGATGCTGGGGAGAGAACAGCCACAGAGCACTAAGACCAAACAAATGGACAAAACCCTCAGGGCTGGGTGCCCACAGTGGGGAAGGTGGCACAGGGAGACATAGGAGCACGAGAAGACACAGGTGGATAATAAAGGTCCCCGGGGGGCATGGGTGTACACAGGTCCATGGGCAAAGTTGACTTATAGAGGTATCTGTAGGAGAGTCAGCAAGGGTGTGCGTGGGGCAGGAGTGCACATGAGTGTGGAGAGAGATGAGTGCAGTCTCACTTGGAAGTGGTTCTGGCTGTTGCTATCTGTGTACTTGGGAGAGTGCAGGAAGATGAGCAAGTTCTGCCGCAGGTACCAGGCCAGAGCTGGAAGCCAGGGCCTGCAGGAGGTGGGTAGGGCCAGATGTAGCACCTCTGACGGGAGACTTCCAGGGGGCTGGATGAACTGCAGAGTGGAAAGAATAGGGCAGAGCTGAATGCAGAAGTTCCAGCCTAGACTGTCCCGGCACCTGTGGCTGAGTCTGGGAAGGATGCTGTTGCCTGGGAGGGAGCTGACCTCTACATCAGCTGGTGTCAGCTTGCAGTTCCGAACAAGCATGACTGTGATGACGTCCAACGTGGCCTCATCCAGGCGCCGACGCAGAACTCGCACAAGCTCATCCGTGATCTCGGGACCTTGATACAACCATGGTGGGAAGGTGGGGACACTGGTAGAGGATCCAGCTATCCCCAAAGCAGCCTTAACACTGCAAACTCAAACAATCCCCTGTATACTAGAGGCAGTGTTAGGAGTGCCGGCTGCCAAGCTACTCACTATGTGACTGTGGACATGAGTTTTACTCTCAAAACCTCAGTGCCTTCATCCATAAAGTGGGAATTATAATAGTATCGCCCTCATAGGTTTGTTGCAGGACAAAGTTACATAACAGTCTCAGCCCAAGACCAGCACATGTTAACTGAGCCATAAATACTAGCTGGAAAATCCAGTTGCCTACTGGACACCTTGGGCAAAAGACATCCCAAATAACCATCCTTTTCACCCTGAACCCAGTCTGCCATCAGGCTGGTGGCACCACCAGTTCTCCAGCCACCCCAGCTCCCCTTCCTCAAGCTGCACCTCAATCAACTGCAGTCCCATCCCCTGAACATGGCAGAAGCCAGTCCCTTCCGACGCAACTCCCGCTTGAGAAAAGCCCCCAGCACAGCAGGAACTAGAGGAGAGGTACAGGGAGGAGTAGGTAGGATGTTCTAAAAGTCCCGGAGGGTTCTGGAGCTTCCACCTCATATTTATGGTTCGCTTAATGTGTATCAGGTCTTGGGCTGAGACTGTTATATAACTTCTAGTGTAACGCTTGCAAGGTTCTAAGAGAAGGCCCAGAGGATTCTGGAGCCTCATGTGGCCACTCCCCTACCCCCTCCTCAGACCTTACCTGCCTGCCCGACACCATGGACCAGCAGCTGGATATGTCTGTCCACTTGGCCCACAGGACGAGCAGCATCTGAACTGCGGCTGGAGGCCACGTCTAAGGGAGAACGAGGACCCTACAGGGAAAATTGGGGTCAGGGCCCCAGCTCCAGAGAGCAAAGTGCAAGGGGCACATGGGGGCATCAGGGAGTGGGAGTGATACATGCCGAGGCTTCCTCAGAGTAGATGGGCTCTTGGCTTCGGGACAGAGCGAGGGAAGCGGGCAGAGCATCCCCTTTCCATGGCCGGTCACTGCAGGATGTCTCCAGGAGCCTGGGAAAGAGCAGCATGTCTTTGGACATACCTCCTCCCATGCCATCCTTAACTCATGCCCTATCCAACTTCGAGGAGCCCACATACCGAAGATAGTATACAGCCTTTGTTGCTCGCTCCTGATAAACAAACATGTTCTTTCGGTTCACCACAGAGAAGGCATTGAGCACAGAGCGCAGGGCCTGGATGGCTGGGCAAGTAACATGGGCTAAGGAAACTGCCTTTTCCAGAGCCTTCCAATGCCCACCTGCCCTCTCATGCCATCACATACATACCCCGAGAGACCCCCATGCTGGGCCCCATTTTGAGGCGTGAATGGACTCGGATCACAGTTCCCCACACAACGTCACAGGAGAAATGACCAGGGACAAACTGCATTGTGGCTGCCAGGTACCCTCGGGGTGCACAGCTCTCATCAGCAGCATAATCTGGGGGAAAGGGAGCAGAAATTAGAAATGGGACACACCACCCTCTGCCCTCCACAGACTTCTCACCTGGGAACTGGCCTACCTGTCCTCACTCCCCCAGATTCGTCCCTGACTATTGCAGAGAAATGATGATCATTTTGGGTAACACGACAGGGCCAGGCAGACACATGCCCTTAGGAACACCGGTCATAGCACAAGGCTTCCAAAATGTTCTCAAGGAGACTTAGGAGCTAAGGAGAGGTATCAAGGCAGACAAAGCATGAGGAAATCCTCAAGATCACGCCAAGAGATTCTGACCCTGTCATGATATACGTCAATGGCACTGTAAGCCTGCAACAGTAACCTCATTAAAATGAAAAGGGTGTGGCTGCTTATGCACACCAGCTGCAGGGTACGATAAACTATGTCCTGGGCTTTGGAGGACAGAAACGCCAACAAACCCAAAGGGTGGTGTGGCAGTACACAGGAGCCCATGGCCACAGTACAAGGACTCCTTCGACCCTTTTCAGGTTTCCAGGGAACCTTCCAGTAGACTGAAGTGGCAGTCTGGTTTCTCAGAGAAGCTGCTGTCAAGTGTGAACAGCACACAGGCTACCCAGGAGCTGGGGTTTCTGTGTAGAGGCTCTGGAATGGAATGGTGGTTCCTAAGGGTTTCAGGGAAGAATTCTGGAGAGACTAAAATGAGGAAGGGCTGGGTTCTGACTGGTCTTACATCTCAGGCTGCTAGAAGTCACTCTGAAGTAAAAGCGTTCGCCTGTCCCAGCTCATCTTCAATTTGTAGAAGATGCCTTTGAAACCATGGAAGTCCACTAATTATGGGGACTCTGCTTTGATATGGAGGAGACCCCAGGATGTGCTGAGATTCACTCTCCTGGAGATGTCAGAAATGTTTGTCTACAGACTTGCTGAGAATGTTAAAAATAAGGAGTGGTCTCATTTCACTTTTAAACCACAGGGAGAACTGCAAAGGAATGTTATGGTTCCACTTTTCCTCTATGTGTTGGGGTGAGAGGTCATCAGGAGTGAGAAGGGAGAAGTGTCGAGACTTCAGTTACCATCTTGAGTGGATTACCATGTTTCCTTACCATGACCAGAAATCCCAAAGCAGTCCTGTGGCTGCCTGTCTGGAGGAACAGCCAATCAGAAGGCCAAGTCTACTGCCCCCCACCCCTGGCTCCGCCTCTCTGGAGTTCTCTTACTTGGAACTGGCCTGCTTGTCCTCACTCCCCCAGACTCCTCCCCGTCTATTCCCCTGCCAGGGAAAGATGGTCATTTTGGGTAACGAGACAGGGCCAGGCAGAGGCAGGCCCTTAGGAAGACAGATCATGGCCTGGTGCCCCTTCAATGATCTATCCTCTCCTGTATTCTTCAACCTCTCCCTCTCCACTGGCTTTTTCCCTGTCGAATATAAACATGCTCAAGGCTCTACTTTATTTTAAAGCTCCTTCCTTGCCCCCATCTTCCTTTAGCTACTGCTGTATCTATTTTCTCTTGTCTCTTCACTGCCAAGCTACTTGAAAGAGTACTTATTCTCTGTCCCATCCATCACCCTCTTTCACTTTTAATTTCATCTGGTTTCTATTCCCATAACTCTACTGAAAGTACTTCCATGAAAATCACTGATGAACTTGCAGCAGCAGCCAAATCCAGTGATCCTTTCCTGTCCTGTCCTCCTTACTCTCTCTCTAGTACTTGGCACTGATGACCAAGTAATGAAGACTCTGCCCTCAGCTTTCACCAAAGTATTCGGTAGAAGAAAGGGCAGTAGCACTGCTTTGTGAGGGAAGCTCGTGGGTGGGATCTCACCATCGCTGGGCAGCGGTGCCCGCTGACGGGAGTGGAAGGGAGTCTCGCTGCGCCACAGATCTTCTTCACTCTCGGCCACCAAAAGAGAGTTACACACGTGGCTGTCATGAAGGTCTTGAAGAAGCAGTCGCTGGGGGAAGGAGCATGAGGTCAGGGAACTGAAATATCTCCTCCTAAGTGAGTGGTGGTGTTCAGGGGTGACCAAATGCCAGAGAAAATAACCACTATCACTGGGGATTAGAGGTCAACAAGGACATCAGTCATCACTGAGAGGTCAGAGCTCAGGGCTCTGTAAGTGATTCTCAGTCAAGAACACTTGCCCCTTTGGTGCCAGAATCTGTTCACCATCTTTTGGATCTCAGCTTAAAAATCACTTCCTCCAGGAAGCTTTCCCTGATACTTCAGATGGTCAGATCCCTGTTACATGCTTTCATAGCAGTTTCTACTGCTCCTTTTAGGATTCTTCACAATTGTAATTGAAATAAGTGGTGTAATTCAGTTGTTTGTCCCTCATTCTACATAAGCTCCGTGGAATTAAGAGTGTTTCTCTGTCTGGGTCACTAGTATATCACTAATGCTAGCACAGTGCAATAAGAGGGAATATCTCATGGTTACTGGGATGGTATGAGAGAGTAACCCACTGTTACTGGGGGTGGGTTGTGGAGCACTCCCAAGTTTGTAGGGAGCTGGGGGAGAAACAGCATCCTACTAACTGGGGGAGTCAAAAGACTTCCCATAATTATTGTTGATTCTGAAATGGACCAATAGCCTCTGAAAGCAAGTTCTTAGAAATTAATTCCTCATCTGCTCTGTGTCTCAGGGCCTAGAGAGTCCTGCCCCTTACCTGGTTGACCTCCCTGCAGATCTCCCCAACTCGCCTCACCAGGAGCTGCTGCAGGTGGCGACACTCGGTGCCCGGGCCCCCATCTTCCCGAATCAGGCTCCTGGGAAGGAAGGATAGATCTGAGCAGAACTGCAATGGGGAGGAGTTATGTGTAATGGCATTATATGTATATGATATGACATAACTGCAGTTTTATGTATCACAAAGAGGAGGGAAAGTCATGGAGCTGGGGCCAAGGGAAGCCATGAAAAGGAAGCAGGCTTGGACAGAGGTAAACCTGGTGGGAAATGGAAAAAGCGGAATTCTCAAGATCAGTGCCGGATGCTGAGGCTCCATGAGCTCCCACAGGGGCACCTCACTGAGACTTGTTTATGCTGTGCACCTCTTCTTTCTTCTCAAGTCTTTGTCAGAATAGTGGTCTTCCTTCCTTTTCAATCCCACCTTACCCTGCAAATCCCACCCACCCCTGAGATAAGAGCAGTAGTGAACCGACAGCTACACATGAATCCCGGCTCTGTTACTTACCAGGGTGTTGGGCAAGTATTTAACTTACCTGTGCTTCGGTTTCTTCACCCATATGATAAGGATAATAATATGCCTTAGGGTTGTTATGTAGATAAATGAGCAATTCATGTAAGTGCTACAACAGTGCCTACCACATAGTATGCACTTGTTAAATATTAGCTTTTTTTTTTTTTTTTTTTAGACAGTTTATCGCTTTTTAACCCACGCTGAAGTGCAGTGGCACAATATAGCTCACTCCAAGCTCCACTTCCCAGGTTCAAGATATTCTTCTGCCTCAGCCTCCCAATTAGCTGGTACTATAGGCGCCTGCCATCATCCCCAACTAATTTTTGTATTTTTAATGGAGAGAGGGTTTCACTATGTTGGCCAGGCTGGTCTTGAACTCCTGACCTCAAGTGATACACCTGCCTCGGCCTCCCAAAGTGCTGGGATTACAGGTGTGAACCACTGCGTCCAGCCTTTTTAGGCCTTATTTCTATACATAAACTTCTGAAGCTGTTCTGAACCTTAGATGATGTTAATGCTCAGCTAGAAGCCAAAATCCCCATCAGCTTTTTGACTCCATTAAGGCAGTTGAATGTGATGTGCTTCGCTATAAGATGTGGGATGTGATCAGGAGCCACCAACCTAAGAATACAAGTTGGATCCCTACCCAAGCTCTCAGTCCCAAGTCTTACTTCTAACAACACTGGAGAGAGGTATTGTGGGAACAGAGAGAAGAGGTTAGCGAGAAAGCGAGGGTGCAGGCCCTGGTTTCTACTTACCGCGCATGTGCATATACTTCCACACGGTCCTGCAGGACCCGGACAATGAGCCAGAAGTCAGGCAGGCAGGGCCCAGGGAGGCCTGAGAGTGAAGGCTGTGGAGGTGCTGGCCCAGATGGAGTCCGCAAAGTGAAGGGGGCCTTCTCACCAAGGGTGTCATTGGGACCCTCACTGTCTGAGCCACTGCTGCCACCATCATAACCTGTGTCAGATGTGCTGAAGGTCAATCCCATCCCAAGCTGGGCCTGACTCATGTGATCCTCCAGGTACATCGGGCTTGATGCACTTCAGATTAGTTCCTTCTGAGCCCCTTGCCCAGACCTTTTCCTGTGCAGCCTTAAGCCTACCTCCCAACAGCTTAGAGTCCTTCACCCCTTTCCCCAAGCTTACCTAGGTGGTCTGAGTCCACACTCCCCTGACTGGACATGAGACTTAGTCCCCGGCTGGGCCCAGGCTGACTCCCTGGATAGAAAAGGAAAATGCCTGGAGCCTCTCTCAATCCTGGCTAGGACCTCCCTCCAAAAATGGAAGCAGGGCCAGGCACCTAGTCCTGGCCCTCAGACTTTGCTGCCTAAGTCTTCTCTTACCTCCCTGTGGCAGGCTGGGCAGGCTGATGAGAGGGGCACTCTCAGAATCCTCTGGGGACCCAGGTGCTTGGGGGCTGGCTATCAGGGTCTGAAGAACAGGAAATCAGGACTGAGGTACAGGCCCCACACACCTACCACCCCCCTCTATTCCCAGGTGATACTCACCTCCCCTTCGATGCCTTCAGCCCTGTCCTCATGACTGTGCCAAGCCCAGGCCGCTGAAGGCTCCTCATGGGACCCACCTGGCTGTTGGCCAGCTGCCACAAAGAAGAAGCCACTGTCAGGGTCTTCAAGAAGAACATGGCCAGGGAGATGGAGGCGGCGGAACTCCTAGGGAGGAGGAGCCAAGATCACAGTTCAGGCAGGGGCAGCCCTCCCTACACATGGTGTGCTATGCTTCCTTATAAGACGCTCCTAACTACCTGGTGAAGCAGATGCTGGCATCCCCACTGCTGAGGTAAGAAAAGGTTCAGTGACTTGCCTAAGGTTCAACAGGAGCAGTGACCAGGTTGGGAGCTGGGTTTCTTTCCACTGAGTTGGGCTGCCAAGCACAGGGGTGAGGGCAGACGATGTGGTAAGCAGGGAGACAGGAGGGATAACTCTACGAGCTCAAACTAACAGGGAGCCTTCCAGTCCTGTGCCTGGAGCCCAGGGAAGGATGGGCCCCACGGTGACCCTGCAGTGTTCTGAGGGCAACTCACCTCCTTGAATTGTGTGAGGGAACGCTCTGGCCCAAATACAAAACTCAGTGGCAGAGTTTGGCGAAGGCAGGTGGAGCGTCCAGGAGAGCTATGGATATGGGCAGCTGCACGGTGTAGGGCAGGGCTCTGGGGGATGCCCCCTCTTCGAAGTGCCCCCACCATTTCATCTTCCAACAACCAGCGGACCTACAGTCAGACAGAAAGTGACGAAGGGCATCCCCCTTGCTTCCTTGGGCATCCCCTCACTCCCAGACTAGAAGATACTTTGCCTCACAGACTGAGAGAGGCCTTGCTTCTATCCTAGAACAAAGTGGGGTACTGTATCTCACTCATAGGATGGGAAGGGAATCAGTTACAGTGTTGGGAGAAGGGGGCTCACCTCATTCATGGTGGTCTCAATAGCCAGTCTGTGGGGTGTGGCCAAATTGGATAGTCCTGGGTGCCTAATTGGAAGAAAGGTTTAGATACTGGTTTCCAGAAAACGAAATTCAAAGGAAGTAATAAACTCTGAGAGGGAGATAAGGAAGTACCTCTCTTCTTCTGGGAGCGGAAGTGGGGG
Source organism: Cacajao melanocephalus (assembly GCA_963573385.1). Classification (NCBI taxonomy): domain Eukaryota; kingdom Metazoa; phylum Chordata; class Mammalia; order Primates; family Pitheciidae; genus Cacajao; species Cacajao melanocephalus. The sequence continues at coordinate 196,049 of CAUYLG010010312.1, read as the reverse complement.
CCCTAGGCCATCATCTGACCTTAAAGATGATGGCTGCCCTGGGGATCGCGGGAATGAAGCACTGCTTTCAGATGTTGACCTGAACAGAGTGGGAAAAAAAGTCAAAGGTCAGGAGCTACTGTCCTACCAGAGCCTCCTCCTCACTCCTTTCTTGGACTCCTCAAGGCCTCCTTAGTCCCCAAGTGTTCTGGATTCCCTTAGTGGTCCCCCTACCCTAACAAGGTCCCAATCCCCAAATTGCTGCCACACCGGTGGTGCTGAGGGTCCGAGGCCGTGGGAAGCTCCACTTCCAGGGGCAAGGTCAGCACGAAGACATCCAGAGTCACACTTAGGTCCCTCAAGGGAACTCGGCCTCCAACTGGGGGGCCCTCCAGACTGGAAAGCACCTGGCCTGGGAGAGGGGGAAAGTTAGGGGTTGCTGAGGGCTCTAAGATAAGCACAGATTCCAAGTTCTAAGTGTTAAAGACATAACCCCTAGGCTCTCCTCCACTCCCACACAGGCAGGCTGTTCCAGGACCTTTGGCTTCCCCTTGGGCTGCTTCAAACTCACCCAGGCAGGTAGGCAGGCTGCATACAGGTACTGAGCTGTGCTGCCCGCGCAGCCGCACGGAGCATGTGAGGTGCAGGAAGAGTGGTGGCAGGTCATGCAGGAGGCTCTCAGGCCCAGTGGGTGAGTCGCCCCCCAAGATACTGAAGGAGTCTTCATCAGGATTCACAGTGTCTGCATCCGACAGTGAGGCAGAGTCAAGCCCAGCAGGCCCCAGGTCTGATTCACGGCTCTCCCGGTATTCCACCTCTAGCTCTGGGTCGCTCTCAGTGACCACACAGCAGGCAGATGTGTCTCCTAGTAGTGCAAGTCACGTGGTCAGGAGGAGAGACTGGCGGTGGAGGCCCCTGAATCTCGGCGTGCACAGCCCTCCCCACCTTGATCCACTTGCCCACACACCTTCTTCTCCCATGAGCTCAGCCTCTGAAAACTCCAGGTCACTGATTTTTCTGTCTATTGTGTCCCGAGGGCCCTCATCCTAGGCAAAAAAAGAGAGACAGCTTGATCTAAGGCAAGACAAGAGCCACATCCAGGCCTCAGGGAACCAAGATTTAAGAGCCTGGGAGGGCCTCTGGGGCTGTGGGTTGAGGGAATGAGAGAGGTTAGGAAGAAAGCCACTCACTTCTCGCCTGCTGGATGGAGGGCAATAGAAGAAGTAGTGGGGATTGGAAGGCACTGTGTGGAAGTGGAGACGACTGATCTCTAGGAACTTCTCCTGTTGTGGGGTTTAGAAGGAGGTAGTAATGTCAGCCACCCCTCAACAGGACACTACTCCCTACCCTAGAGCAGGACACATACACACCCCCAACCCAGGAGAGAATCCTGTTCCTCTGCACAGGCAGGACTCTGCACCTTTCTACCCTCACCCAAGCTTCCCACCTGGATGACGCTGTGAAGGGCACCATGGGCCTCTCCTCTGAGCTGGCAGACATCTGTCAGAGAGATCTCTGGGCCAGGGTCTGGATTGCCAGGGACACAGGTGCTCTGAAACTCAGGCTCGCTTAGGTCCTCAGTCTCTATGCTGAATGGTTGGGGTAAAGGTGTTAAGAACCACCAAGTTCTGAAGTAACCTGTCTCCCAACTGGGGAGCAGCATAGGAAGCCTTTTTGTCTTTAGGAAGAGTGCTTGGCATAATGGCACGGGTGGTGAAAGAGGCAAGGAGAACCAACCCACACATTTTGGCTCTAACCTCCACATTTCTTTTTTCTTTTTTCAAGACAGGGTCTTACTCTGTTGCTGAGGCGGGGGTGTAGTGGCGCCATCACTACTCGCCTTCTGAGTAGCTGGGACAACAGGTATGTGCCACCACACCCAGCTAACTTTTTAATTCTTTTGTAGAAACAAGGTCTCCCTGGTTGCTCAGGCTGGTCTTGAACTCCTGAACTCAAGTGATCCTACCACCTCAGCCTCCCAAAGTGTTGGGATTATAGGAGTGAGCCACTGCACCCAGCCTTAATGTTCACATTTCTTAATGAATAGGGATTTCTATGAAACAGAGGAGGGGTAACTCCCAGTGTTCTGACTTGGATCACTAGGCTGAATGTGATAATCTTTTACCATGAATGGAGAAGAAAGGTGGAGAATCAAGGGTTAGTAGGAAGAAAATGCATTCATTTAGGGGGCATGGAAAGTGGGGATCTAGAGCTCCAAAGAGAGAACTGGGCTGGAGTTCCGAATTAGGAGTCATCAGCATATCCACCTTTCTGGTTCTTCTGTTTCCCCAGTGCTAACACATTGCAGATGCTAGACCCATAGCTGTCTGCCTGCTTGCCTTTCTCCTTCTCTCCTCCCCTTCCTCCTTTCAACAGGGACCTGTTGAGCCCCTAAGGTGAGCTAGGTACTTAGCAGTGAGCAAAATATGGTTTTGGCCCCCATGAAATTCAGAGATTGGCTGGGGAGGGCCCAACCCCTCAATAGGGCTCTATCATGTGAATGTCCTTAGAACAAGTCTTTCATGGTTAGCAACTGGGGAGTCCCTATCCCTGACTCAGCTCATCATTCTACACTAAAGCAGGGGAGATGGGGAGAGCCTGGGAGGCAGACTGCTGCCTGTGCCAAATGGGAGAAAGAAGGCTGCACGGGAGTTAGGAAGCCGGTGACAAAGCACTACTGCTTCTCAGGTGCTTAGGTAGTACCTTGCACAGTCATTCCATTGGACTAGAAGGTCCTTGTTTATAGGGACTTGGTCTGTGTACCCCCTTATCTATCATTCAAGTACAATCCTAACCTGGATTCAGAAGCTAGGATAGCTCGTTCCCGAGGCTCACCACCCTCCTCCATGCTGCTGCTGAAGGGCCCGGGGCTGAGAGGCCCAGGGCTTGGGGGTGCATGAGGCAAACCCCAAGTGTGGCCACACAGTGCAAGCAGAAATGGGGTGATGTCTACTTCTTGTAGTATCTCCTCACAGGCATCTACTGCTGTCAGCAAATCCTGGGAGGTCACGCTCTGTGCTTGCTGCAAGCTTCGGAACAGCCCTGATGGAAGTGGAAGGGGCCATGAGGCTCAAGCTGTGGAACGGCCTCTCCAGTCCCCACCTGTAATCCATGTATCTCCCCCAAGCCCCTACTCCTCCCTCCCACGGCCCTCCTGCTCACCACGGACATAGCACCGCTGTGCATGCTCCTGCAGCAGGGCACAATGGTTAGCTGCCTCCTTGTACCGGGGCTCCATCCAGGCTGAGGATGGAGAGGGGTGGTCAAGGAACTGAGTCCTAGGAAGGTGAGGGAAAATGGACCTTGACCAACTCCCCTAAGTGATACCTCAGACTCATTAGCCATCTACACTCCAATGGATCATCTATAGACACATACCAAGTGGATTCATGACCTAGCAAGTTCAATGGGTTTGCTGAGGGAAACCAAGCAAGGAGCCAGCAGGATGTGGCAGCAACGTTCCTGCCCATGCCCATTAGTATGTTCTTATTTCTTGGCTTGGAGCCATGGCAGGGGAGGACACAGGTCAACACTGAAGGCACTCACCGGAAGATGAGGTCTCGGGGCGCCTGTGGGGGCTGCATGCCAACCATTCGCTCCCTCAGTGCTTCCAGTGAACAGTTGTAGATGTAGACAGGACACCGGGTCCGGGGCCCATCTGCACTCTCTGTCTGGGAAGCCTGACGCCCAGTGTAAGCCTGTAAGTCTCGACGGAAGGGTGGGCTTAGCTCTCCTTGATTCTGGACGTTGTCTGTAAAGAAAAGGTATCACCTGGTCTTCCAGCCCTGTCTGTTTCCCACTCCCACTCCTGCCCACCTTGAGTCGGCAGCCTCACCACAAGCCAGGGTTACACTGAGGACGGGGACTTGGGACTTTGTAGCTTTGACCTCAGTTTCTCCTAGATCTTTCAGACTGGAAGCCCCACTCCAATCCCCAAGCTTAGGCTTTGTCTCCTCTTGAGGGGGTCCCTCCAGGCCACAGGCAGCCAGACGCTGGACATCTGAAGAGGAAGAGATAGAAATCAGTGCTGCCTGGTTGGCCGGTGCGGGAGCTCAGGGGTTTATATCTGAGTGGGTTCGTGAGGAGGTCAGCAGCTGGCACCTGAGAAGGTAGCTGGGAGAAAAGTCAGAAACACATGTTGGGGGTTCACAAGCCTTGCATAGCAGCGCCACTGAGGGGGCTGGGCAGAGATGAGAGGCTTTAGAGATTCAGGAAGACCTACACTCTGTAAGAGAGAAACAGAAATTAATTAGAGCAATCTATAAGGGAATGTCCAACCCCTGTTCCCCTCCTCCACCCGAGAGCTGACTCATCTTAGGTATAGCTTCAAAGATCCAGGACAATGAAAAAAGACGGCACTCTGTCATTGGCAGATGCCACTTAGTCTCAAAGGTGCTAGAAGGTTGAGGCCTGAAGATGTGGTGCTGGAAGGAGGTCAGTGTGACAAGGGCTCAGGGAAAAGAATCAATGCTGACCAGGGAAGTAAAAGCTGAGTCTCCTGTGGCCCGGGTGCTGCCGACTGCTTGTTCTTTCAGGATCCCATGAACCCCCAGCGGTGGCCCCTCTGCACCTACAATGGGGGTAGAGATGGGTGAAAGAGGGCAGGGCTAGCAGAGAGATGGGATTCTTGAGTTGAGGAGAGGAGGAGGAAGGGGAAGGCCAAAACTCAAAGACAGAAACCGCCTTGTGAGGGTGGGGGAAAAGGGCTGGGCCAGGGTCTGGTGTCAGGAGCATGTCGGGAACTCACCTGGAATGTGGCAGGTCCGCTGCAGCATCTCACTCAAGAAGGCAGCCTGATCAACAGGGGTCAGTGGGATCTCCCGGTCACTCAGCTCCTGCCCCAGGCAGCTGTGCAGCAGGCACAGCACCATGTCGTTGGCGGGACAGGACCCCTCGGCGAGAGGGACACCCTCTGGCTCTGCCCGACACACACTCTGCTCAGCACCAAGAGCCTCCTGCTGCCCAGTGCCCCCGGCTCAGCCCTGACCAGCAAGGCCCCTCCTGCCCCCACCACTCATCTGCTCACTTGCTTACCCATCTGTTTGCTGTTTTCTAATACTCCCAGGCTTGCTGGCCCTTTAGGTATGGGGTGAAAGGGTACAAAGTTCACCCACCTCTGGAAAGCAAAAGGAAGAACATCTGGAGCTGCTGGCACTGTGGCAGCAATCCCATCAGGTCAAAATGGAAAGGGATCTCATGGACACAGGTATCTCCTCCCTGATCCAATCCTATGAGGGAGGAAAGACAGGAAACGGTGAGACCCAAATTACCCTACTCACTCCCCTGCTCCACCAGTGTGCCGGCTGCCCCACTCACCATCAGAGATCCTTGGCTCTTGGGGCAGAGGGCCCCATTCCTTGCTCTGGCACAGCTGTATCAGGTATTCAAAGCTCAGCATGGAGCCTATGCAGGCAGCATCCCGTGGGTGGAGCTACAGGGAGGAACATCAGAGGTCCAGAGTCAACCCCTCTTAGCCCAGGATACCCTGGGCTCCAGCTCTCCAGGAAGCCCCAGCAGTCCCAGACATTCAGAGGGACTGGCAAGCCCACAGGCTGCGGAACTCCAAAGGAGATGGCACCCTAACCTAGTGAGAGAGGTGGGGGTACTGTTCTGAGGACACTCACAGCTTGTGGGATCTCAGAATATGTCAGGTCCTGGAGGTGCTTCCAGCTTCCAGGGCCAGGTCCCACTCGCCCATACTGTGGCTCCACCCACACCTCGGTGACCAGATTGAGCTCTGAGTCTCCCTCCAGAGCCTCCACTTCCACATCATTGTCATCGTCTGTCGAGAAGCTAAAGGAGGAAGGGCTGTGAGTCCAATGCACAGCCTCATGGCAGGGAGTGAACCTCATGGAGGGAAGGAGGCAGGCCCAAAGGCAGTGGGCCTGGTGGCTCCAGTGTCAGCAAGAAGGGTGCCCGGTAGCCCAAGGGTAGCTTCTCATACCTAGGAAATGGGACAGTGACCTCTATTCATCCCCCGCTAAGCTACAGAGGACAGCCAAGAGTCACACAAGGCCTTCCCAGACCGGTGTTTGCCTGATGAATCATCTAAACACTGAACCCCCTCCCTGACTTTGGACTCAAGATCATCTCAGGATATGGGAGCCAGACCTCTAGGGGAAGGTGGGGAGAAGGGTCACTCTGCAGAGGCAGCTCTTACGGAGAGCCAATCTCACCTGTCTTTGGTGGAGGTAGAGTGTGGGGGGAAGAGGATGTACTGGACAACACAGGTGTGTTTCTCTTCAGCTGCAGCCTGCCCTAGTGGTTCATTCTGTGGGCAAAATGGGAGATCTTGGGCAAATCTCAGCCAGTGCAGAGATCTGGCCTAGCCTAGCTCTGGCCTCAGAACTTCGGTTCCCTCACCACATTGTCCTATGACTGCAGCCTAAGACCTTGCATACTCTGGCCACATGGTCCCTGTGAGGCAGAGTTTGCAGCAGTCCCAACCCGGCTCAGAGGCAAGTGTCCCTGGGATTATGACAGACCTTGGCAGGGAGGTGTCATGAGGGATGGCGCATACCTGAATTGGAAGTTCCAGAACCATGTTGATGATTCCTTCTCCGCTGCAGGCGAAGTGGAATCCTTCAGAAAGTCGGACTCTGAAGCCCCATAAAGAAGGGGTGAAGGCCAGGATAAGATGAAGGAAGAAGAGACACTGAGACTACAGGCTCTCCCCACACACACCCACCTCCCAGTAGTCCTCAAGGAGCCAAGTCCACTGGTAGCCCTGCACAGACTGGCGGTCCCTCAGGGTATAACAAGTCCAATGAGGATGAGAGCGGCCAAAACAAGTCGGGGGATGGAAGAAGACAGGGAGGGCAGTAGCAGGTGCTGCTCTCTACTTGAGACTGGGAATTACAGAGGGAAAATGTGTGCTAGAGGCTTTCTGCTACTGTCCCAGTCTACACTTGCTCTGTCCTTGCCCCAAGTGGCCTAGCAGGTTTGGATGACATACTCAGTGAGGATGGAGAGAAGGTGGGCAATGGCGCTGAGAGGCAGCGCAGGGGCCAGTCCTGATGGGACACTCCAAAGCCAGCGCTGATGGTAGAGGTAGCGGGACAGCGACGCCAGGCTAGAAGAGGCTGAGCGGCCTGACACCAAAGGCAGTGGGCCTGGTGGCTCCAGTGTCAGCAAGAAGGGTGCCCGGTAGTCCAAGGGTAGCTTCTCATACCTAGGAAATGGGACAGTGACCTCTATTCATCCCCTGCTAAGCTACACCTTTCCACATCTCTGTACTACTCATCCCTGCTAAGCCGCACCCTCCACACCTCTGTACCACTCATCCAAGGCAAAGCTACAACCTCCACACCTCTGTACCACTCATCCAGGGCAAAGCCACAACCTCCACACCTCTGTACCACTGATCCCTGCTAAGCCACACCCTCTATACCTCTGTATCACTCAACCCTGCTAAGCCACGCCCTCCCACACCTCTGTACCACTGATCCCCAGCTAAGCCACGCCCTCCACACTTCTGTACCACTTACTAAGCCACGTTCTCCACACCTCTGTACCACTCAGCCCCACACCACTCAACCCCCCCTAAGCCACGCCCTCCACACTCTGTACCACTCAACCCCGCTAAGCCACGCCCTCCCGCACCTCTGTACCACTCATCCCCTCTAAGCCATGCCCTTCCACACCTCTGTACCACTCATTCCCACTAAGCCCCGCCCTCCGCACCTCTGTGTTGCTCATCCGCAGCTAAGCCATGCCTTCCACACTTTTGTACTGCTCATCCCCGGCTAAGCCACGCCCTCCCACACCTCTGTACCACTGATCCCCAGCTACGCCACACCCTCCACACTTCTGTACCAACTCCGCTAAGTCACGCCCTCCACACTCTGTACCACTCGACCCCGCTAAGTCACGCCCTCCCATACCTCTGTACCACTCAGCCCCAGCTAAGCCACGCCCTCCTGCACCTCTGTACCACTCATCCCCTCTAAGCCATGCCCTTCCACACGTCTGTACCACTCATTCCCACTAAGCCCCGCCCTCCACACCTCCGTACTGCTCACTGCCCTCCACACCTCTGTACTGCTCATCTGTGGTTAAGCCATGCCTTCCACACTTCTGTACTGCTCATCCCTGGCTAAGCCATGCCCTGCCATGCCCTTCCACACCTCTGTCCCACTCATCTCCTCTAAGCCATGCCCTTCCACACCTCTGTACCACTCATTCCCATTAAGCCCCGCCCTCTGCACCTCTGTACTGCTCATCCCTGGCTAAGCCATGCCTTCCACACTTCTGTACCGCTCATCCCTGGCTAACCACACCCTCTCACACCTCTGTACCACTCATCCCTGGCTAACCACGCCCTTCCACACCTCTGTACCACTCATCCTGGCTAACCATGCCCTCTCACACCTCTGTACCACTCATCCCTGGCTAAGCCACGCCCTTCCACACCTCTGTACCAACCTGATGAGCAGTTTGTCCAGTGGCTTATGCAGGACCACAAGGCAGGGTCGGTCAGACAGGGACTGCTGTGGCCCCAGCACAGGAGGTGACTTGGAGGGAGAGCTGCCCCCACCAGCGCCCCCAAGCCCTTTTCGTTTAACCTTGGGTGTTGGCTCCTTGCTTTGCACCCGGTGGGGGAAACGCAGGCGCAGGATCTCTTCCCTCAAGCCTGACACAATCTGAGGGGAAAATGTGATCAGATCCTCCTACTCCCATCTCCTACAGGTGAGAGAGCCCTCTTCTCCAAATCTTCCTTGCTCTGGGGGCTCCTCCCTCTACTAGACCTGGCCCTGTGGGGTTTCGGGAGGGGAAGCTAGTCTATACCCCAGGGCTCCTTGGTCAGAGTCAGTCAGGGCCCAGCTCACCTTGTGCCGGGCCGGTGCTGGTGTGCCAATGGGAAAACCCAGGCGAAGAACCATGCATGGGGCCTTGGAAATGATGCGGACCATGTAGAAGGAGGAGGGGGGCTGGTCTGGGGCACTGGGGAGAAATGGGAGTCAGTGAGTAGCCCGAGGTTGGCAGGAAGTAGGAGTGAGGTCTGGGGTTAGAGGGAGAATGTGGGATGAGGTGGGGGTGGGTAAAGGAACATCACTTTCCCCACCTGGAAAGCAGCTTGACATAAGAATACCCCTCGACCAGCACGAAGCTGCTCCAGTCCCGAAGCAGAGAGGTCAGGGAGGAGTGGGAGATCCTGCACTGGATAGTGCTGTAGCGCCCATTGCTGCCCGGGGTATGCAAGTGCTTGGGAATTGGTCTAGGAAGAGGGGTGTGGACTGAGGTTAGACCTCCCAGCTCCAGTCTTGGAGAAAAGGAATAGACTACTTTCTCTTTCTTCTAGGCCTTGCCTGAGGTTATGGGGACTCATGAGTAGGAAGACAAGGAAAAGGCCATAGTTTTTCCTTGGCCACAGTTGGTAAGAGCTCATCTGCTGTTCCCCTTCTCATCATTCTCTACTCCCATGACCCCTGATACTCCACCCCAACTATGGCCCAGCCCTAAGGGCACCCACGTGTCATGCTCCAGGATTAGCACCAGGCGATGCATGTGCAGCCAGCGCTGCCAGGAATTTGTATCCATGGACAGCACTGGCTTCCAGTAGGCAGCAAACTGGGCATGGGATGAGTCGGAACCACTGGGCTGGAGGGAGAGCACCTGGGGACAGGAAAGACAGCACTATAGGAGCATTTGTGGAGGACCAGGGTACAAACTCCAAACAGCAAACAGAACCATGGGTGGACTCTGTTCAGGGTGTCAGAGACAGCAGTGATTTGAGGCTACAGCCCAGCTGGAGACGGAGGCCAAAACTGCTTCCACTATGAAGGCTAGATTTGGATGACTGAGCCCAGGGACAGACTGTGTAGCCCTTTAAAGCTGAATCCAGGAGAAGGATGGAACCATGAGCCCAGCTTATGTCATTGACTTGAGATGAAAGCCACTGAATGGTGGCAGGACCTCATGATGTGGCCACTGCATGCTAGCATAAGCCACCTGCCCATCAATGTAAGGCTGACAGCATGGACTAAGTGTGAAGAAAGCATAGGACCAAGGAAGCTGTGGTCTTCAGGAAGTACACAGCTCATGGTGGCTGGTGGTGGACGGACACAGGTGAAGGTGGCTGGGGGAGGCCAGCGTATGCCACATGGATATGGAGCAATGGCTGCTGGGACTGGGGTACCACCACCTAGATACTGTGCAAGTCTCTGCCTCAGTGCTCTGCTCAGAACAGTCTGTCTCTATAGATCCTCTTCTTCCTAGGGACCTTAGGAAGAGGGAGAAGAGAAGCTCTCAAGGTTAAAGCTTGGGCTTTTGGCTTAGGTGCCTCAGACGTGAGAGAGAAAGGAATAGAAGGTGGTGATCCTGGGCTCCAGATGCTGTGCCAACCCAAGTTATCATGAAATGGGGCTACTATACATCAGAGCCACTCACCGGAGTGGTGGAGCCTGGAGGGATGTAGAAGAGTGGCACTCCGCTCTTGGTGCTGTCAGGAAGCGTGAAATGCTCAGGCACTGAGGAGAAGGACTGAAGGTGGGCAAGCATCTGGTCTGTCTGGTTGATGCTGTAGAATAAGGGCCAGGCCTGAGCCACATCTGACTCTGCTGGGTGCAGATGAGGGGAGCCTCCGGGGGACATGGGACCCTGGACATAAGCCAGGTACTCAGGGTGATGCTCCCCAGCTCCCACCTTCACAAATCTGTCCCTCCACACAACAAATGGGGCAGCACTCACCAAGCAGTGACTTCACTGACCTCTGCAGCGTGTTCCAGAAACGCCGGATAACATGGGTACGATACAATGAGCGAATGGGCTGCCTTAGTGCACAGGACACATCATGCAAAATGTCGTAGCCACCTTCCATTGTCACTTCCACTCGTGTTACTCGAGGGCCCTCAAGCTCCAGGGGCCAGGGTGCCACAGCCACATACTCAATGCGCATGTTGTGTTTCCACAGCAGCACCAGCTTCACTTCCAACTGGGAGCCTCCTGAGGGAGAAGCAGGAGGGCCAGTTAGGAGAAGGCATAGGACTCCAGGCTTGGGATCGAGTCCTATCTGAAACCCCTATCTATCTCATGGAACCTAGCCCTGCCAAAGGTTCCAAGCATGGTTCCACAGCTTTTAGGCCCAGAGCTGGCCAACTGACACAAACACAAGTTTGTGGAAATAATCTGAAAACCAAGCCAAGTTCAGGACCCTACACCACCTCAGTTGGTTCACCTTGGGCAAAAGGAGATGGAACTGGGAAGCCCCATGCTAAGGGAATTAAGCCCTGATGACAATTCAAAATACACTCTCAAGCGATAAGGTCTTCGCTATGACACTTTCATGTGTGATACATGTGGGTGTTCTCACACACAAATTCTTAAGAGATCTGTGGGATTACAGCAGGGCCAACTTACCTTTGGCCAGTGTAACCTCTCGGACACTGTAGCCCTCTCGAAGCCTCACAGACACGGTGCTGACCAAGTCGGCTGGCACCTCCTTCTCAGTGTGCTTCTTCCGGCGCAAGGCAAGGGCAGGGTTGCTGCTTGCAGAGACCAGGTGCTCATTAAAGAGGCGGTGCTGAGAGCCTAGAAGACCAGTGGGGATGAGGAAGGAGAATGGTTATCTGTCAGCTGACTGATCTGCAGGGGGAAGAGGCTATGCTTAAATCACTGTGAGGTAACAGTGCCAGCGGAGCCAGCCCCAGTTACACTGTCAGGCCTCCAGGGGCCCGTAATCTCTGGGCCCATTCTATATTCCCTCCTTCCCACACCCACCTCAGTATGCCTCTCACCGCAGTAATATTCAGGGTTCAGTGCTTCCCCGCTGCGCAGGAAGGAATAGAGGAGAAATGCCCGGTGGTAGACTGTCAGGCCCAGGTTGCCCGGCTCTGGCTCAGGACAAGTGGATAGGTAGGAGCCAAAGGTTGCCATTGCAATGAACTTCATTAATTCCACATTGGGCACATGGCCAAAACTGCAGTCATAAGAGTAAACTCCTCCTACCTGGAAAAAGTGAGCAACTGAAGACCTAGCTCCGACAGAGGCACAGAAAGAACAACAGGAGAGGAAGAGACTGGGCTAGGTGGCTGCTCCCAGTCCCTGGACCATAGAGTGGGAAGCAGGACAGGGTTCTCCCAGGACAGACCACTGTCTGTCTTTCCTTCCTTGAGCCCTTCTATCTGACGCCCATGCTAACCCGCCACAGCATCCTCTGCCCTTCCTCCTCAACATCTAATAGCCCACCACCTCCTCCACTAAAGGTTTTGGCAACTGGTTCACTGACTTCCTGTCATCATATTGAGAGACTTCAGCTTATCAGCACTTCTCAAACTTTAGGGTGTATAAAAAACACCTGAGGATTTTAAATCAGTAAAATGCAGTAGGCCTGGGATGGGGCTTGAGATTCTGCATTTCAAACAAGCTTTCTGCTGGTCTGTGGACTACATTTTGAATACAGTAGCTGTAGATGGGAAATTAGCAAACTACACATACCCTGAGGGCCAAATCTAGTCCATCACCTATTTTTGTGAATAGAGTTTTATTAGAACACAGCCGCACACATTCATTTTGTATTGTCTGGCTGCTTTCACGGATCAACAGCAGAGCTGAGTAGCTGTGACCGACCAATGGCCCACAAAGCTTAAAGATTAAATGGTGTTTGCAGAAAGTGTTTGCAGGTCTGCTCCAGATGACCCACTCAAGTTCCTGCCCTCTCACTTCCTTAACTCTCATCTCCAGTACTTTCTCTATTCCACTCACCTGCCTGTAGGCTACACGCTGGCCCTTGGCTTTACCTGGAACGAATTCATCTTTGCAATTTAAAATTGCCACATCCCACCGATTACACACAGCACTATCCCCTTGGCTTCCTTCCACCCTCCTCCTCCTGCTGCTGCTCTTTGGCCTCACTGAGACTGTCAGGCCTTGAACCTCTGCTCTCTCCAAATCTATCCACATTGTCCTGATCTTCCTTTCTCGACCCAGCCTGGACCCTACGTTCAGGCAAAGTCATAAGCATCACTCTCAAATCCCTGCCCTCTTCACTCTCTTCTGCTTCTTTGAAACCCCAACTAGGATCACAGCCTCTATTCTTGGCCAATGGTGCCCAAACTGACAGCTGTGTAGGCTGGCACCACATCAAAACATATGACACCCAACTCAGCTAGTCCTTCAAGGCAGTCCTCAATACTGTTTCTTCTTTCCAACTCTGGCCTCTATTCCTTATAGTACTTGACTTCACCTTTTACTTCAGAGAGAAATTGGAGGCCCTTCACATAATTGATCTATATCTTCCCTTCTATCGTCCCTTCTATCATTCAGAGCAAGAAAGAATAATTCCCTGCTCCAAAAGAATCCCTCAGTCTGTTTAAGCCAATGCACTCCTGTCAATTTAGAGACTTTACTCCACCAGGCTCCCTTTTCCTTCCCTTATTTTCAAACCCTTCTTCACTATAGGTCCTTAGAAACAGGCTTAAGTCTCTAGCTTTAAAAACAAAACACTCCTTTACCCTGTACTCCCCTCTGGATACCATTCTCTCTCTTGCTCTGCTCTTCATTTCAACAGCCAAATTTCTTGTGTCAACACTTGTCCCTATTTTCTTCTCTTCTATCCACACTTCACTCCCCTCACCACCTCTTCACTAAAATGGCTCTGAAAAAGATCCCCGTGACCTCCTAATCACCAAATCCAAAGGGCACTTTTCATTCTTCATTTTATTTGATCTTTCTACATTCTCACAATGTAGTTACCATTGTGAGAGGTGGCAGAAGGATCAAGTAAATTTTCTTCCAAAAATTCTGACTTCTCTGACACCAGAATCTCCTGGTTCCTGCCTGATTCTTCATTCCTTGCTGGGCCCTTTTCCTATGAAAGACCTTGAACACTGGTGTTCCCCAGAGTTCTTCCAGGACCCTCTTCTGTTCTCAGTTACCCTCTGAAACCTGACAAATCCTAAATCTCTACCTCTCAAACAGGGCTTGTCTCCTGAGTATCAAGATCTGTGTATTCAACTGCTACCTGCTACAAATAGCAGCCATTTATTAAATAATTATGCACAATGTCACATACTTTAAATGCATCTCACCTCCCAGTGAGATAGGTACTTTTACAATCTCCATTTACAAATGAATCTGACCTAGAGGTGAAGTAATGTGCCCAATGTCACACAGTTAATAAATGCAGTCAGGATTTAGACCAGCATGCCTAACTCCAAAGGTGATGTTCTTAACTACCTGTGTTGAATCACAGGCACCTCTAATAGAACATGCACAAACCTGCATTCATCATTTTATCCTCACTCCACCACGACTGCTTCTCTTCCTTTTGCTCTGCCTGCTGCCCAGTCGTCACTGGAGTCAGAGACTTAGAGACATCTTTAAGCCCTCTTCTCTCTCATCTCCTACCCACATCTTGCTAATCATGAAGTCAGGTTGACTCTGCCTCTTTAGCTTTCTCAATCCTCTTACCTCAAATTTAAGCCCTGATCCTCCCTCACTGCAATTAATAGCCTCCCGACTTCCCCCGTCCTTCACCCAGCAGCACAAGTGACCTTTATAAAACATTAAACCCAACTAATGATTTTCCTTCTATCTATCTGCATCACCCACAGAATTATGCTTAACCTCATTAATACAGCAGAACCAGATTTTCATGTTCTGGCCTGTGCCTACCCCTCCAGCCTTGTTTCCCATAGCTCTTTACCTCCTTCTCTACAGTCCATCAATCGAAATTAGCTGCAGTTCCCTGACTATACCTTTTCCCCCTTTGCTTAAGCTAGTTTGAGCTGGGTTTCCTGACCCTTGCACTCAAAATAACGACTAATCTACTGGGGGAGGTGGGACTGGAAATGACTGTCAGATTTCAAATTCTGCATTCTTTTTGCTGTAACAGCTACTTCCCAAATCCTAAGGAAAGAGGAAAAAAATGAGAGTTCTCTCCCACCACTGCCACCTACCTTCTAGACATGACTCCTTACCCCCAACGTAACTAAATAATTGACTTTACCTGGGAAATCACCACCTGTAAGAAAGTAATCAGCCATCCCAACTTTGTGAGATATTCCATTTCTCTCTCCTGAAAAGTCCTCACCTGCACAAAGGAACAAGCCACAGTGCCACTGCGAAGCTGGTTCAGCAGCGTCTCACAGACAGCTACATCAGGGACACTGGTCACCCCATCCGTGATCACGATAATCCCTGGGGCAGGAAACACCAGATCAGACCTGGAGACACTGACCGAAGTTACAAGGAGGCACCCAACTGACAGGGCCCTCCATGAAGGGCTCAGTGTCTGCTCACTAATGTGTTTTATGAACTTCAAAAACCTCTCCTTCTCCCTTACCTCCCTGTTTCTTCCTTGTGAGTGCCAGATCATAACCTCCCTTAAGTGATGTCCTTGGAGCTCTACTCCTTCTAGGGTCCCTGACAGTTGTCAGAGCTGAGGGTTCCTGAGATATACACTAATACAGATTTACATTTTGCAAACAAGGAAACAGATTCTCTTCCCTGGGGCCCACTGATTCCCTGGAACCGCTAACTTTGTTGATAGCCCCACCCTTCCTGTATCCCTGCTTCCCCAGTCCCACCAATATTCCTTCTACTGACCTGCACTAGAGTTTGAGGGTAGTAATTGCAGCGCCAAGATGCCCTGACGAATCATACTGACCAGCCCAAGATCAGCTGTCACCATGGAGACGCCTACCTTCCGGCCCAGTGGCTCCCCTGCATCTGGGGACTGGTCTTCTGCCTGGCCCCACGTTAAAGAAAAGACAGAATGGGACAGATGGCGCTGCAGCCCCATCCATGGCAAAGCCAGAATTTACAACCCAGCACTTCTCAGGCCAGACAGCCCGAATCCTGTGAGGACCCCAATTCCCATACAACGAGGCTGAGTCTTGACTGTGCTCCCTCCCTGTGTGTGCTCAGATACTGAACCTCAGAGGCGAAGGGAGTTCGGCACCAGAGGAAGCTTCAGACTGTACTGAAGTGGACCTTCTCCATCTTTCGCCAATAAGGGCCCCTTTCCATATTTTTCCATCACTGTTATATTTTATACCTCAATCAAATTACATGACCAGTCATCAGGCACACAGAACTGCCATTTGCCTGGCTACTTCTAGGGTACCCAAAGTAATGAGATAGGGAAGTCTAGTGGGCCCAAGTAGCTTTATCCCTGATTGTACAAAATGCTAAGTAGAGGTCAAAGCCACCCATGAATCACCTTCTCATATCCAGTGGTGGAGAAGAGCTAAGGCTAAAAAAATGCAAACGAACGGCTTTTACATTTTCTCACTGAAAGAATCTGTTTTGGGGAGTATATCTGAGTTCTGCTCCAACAGGGAGCATGTCATGAGCATGCCTGTCCTTGGCTCACTCTGCCCCAGCTCTTAGCCCTTTTCTGCCCTATTTGGACCATCTCTTCTCTCTGCCCTCTGTCCTTAGCTGCTCCTCTTTCTCAGTTGCCTTTGCCCACTTTCTCTCTTACATACCTGGCTCTGAGGATCATACTGCTGCTGCAGCATGGTGGCCACCTTATCCTCAAAGAGGCAGAGCTGCTCGTATATCTGCTGCAGGAACACCTCCTGCTGGGAAGGGTTCAAGAGGCAGCCCTGTACCAGCACCTAAGACGCAAAAGGAAAAGACTGAGACAGGACAGTCAGGGGGGCACAGAACACACTTCTGCTCTGCTTATTCTCTACAGCTCCATCTAGGTGATCCTGACTTCCTACCCAACCAGTATCTAAGGTATGACTCCACAGCCAATTCCCCCTTATCTGATCTCTTCCACCAGTTCTCAGCCTAGGTCTCCCGTCATTAGTCATCTTTATCTGGGGTCATAACTTCCCTCCGCTTAGGGTCCTCCACACTAGGCTTCCCCAACCTCCCACATGGGGGCACCATAAGATCTATTAATAGATTTTTCTGTCTTGGCCTATAGGATGTCTTATAAGCTGCCCCTCCTCAGCCTAGTAAAACCTTTTTTATTCCCATATTTTGTAATGCTTTTTTATTTCTAAGCATACTGTACACAGAGGCTATTCTGGACCTTTTTTATTAAATTTAAAATTTTTGTGGGTATATATAAGGTGTATATATTTATGAGGGATGAGATATTTTGATACAGGCATACAATGTATAACAATTACATCATGGTAAATGGGATATCCACTTCAAGCTTTTTTTTTTTTTTTTTTTTGAGATGAGTCTTGCTCTGTTGCTCAGGTTGGAGTGCAGTGGCGCAATCTTGGCTCATTGCAACCTCCACCTCCCAGGTTCAAGTGATTCTTGTGCCTCAGCCTCCCTCAGCTGAGATTACAGACATAGGCCACCACACCCAGCTAATTTTTGTATTTTTAGTAGAGATGGCGTATCACCATGTTGGCCAGGCTGGTCTTGAACTCCTGGCCTCAAGTGATCCAACCACCTCGGCCTCCCGAAGTGCTAGGATTATAGGCATGAGCCACCATGCCTACCCACCTCAAGCATTTATCCTTTTTTTGTGTAACAAACAATCCAACTTACTCTTTTATTTTTAAACGTACAATAAATTACTGCTGACTGTAGTCACTCTACTGTACTATCAAGTACTAGATCTTATTCATTCTTTCTATTTTTGTATCCATTAACCATCTCCCCTTCTACCTCCCCCAACTACCCTTCCCAGCCTTTGGTAACCATTTCTCTACTCGCCATCTCCATGAGTTCAATTGTTTTAATTTTTAGCTCCCACAAATAAGTAAGAACATGCCAAGTTTGTCTTTCTGTGCCTGGCTTATTTCACTTAACATAATGTCCTCCAGTTCCATCCATGTTGCAGCATATAATGGGATCTCATTCTCTTTTACGGCTGAATAGTACTCCATTGTGCACAGGTACCACATTTTCTTCATCCATTCAACTGTCAGTGAACACTTAGGTTGCTTCCAGATCTTGTCTACTGTGAATAGTGCTGTAATAAACATGGGAGTGCAGATATTTCTTCCATATACTGATTTCCTTTCTTTTGGGTATACACCTAGGAGAGGGATTGTTAGGTCATATGGCAGCTCTATTTTCAGTTTTTCTGAGGAACCTCCAAACTGTTCTCCACAGTGGTTGTACGAATTTACATTTCTACCAACAGTGTACAAGATTACCTTTTCTCCACATCCTTACCAGCATTTATTGCCTGTCTTTTGGATAAAGCCATCTGAACTGGGGTGAGATGGTATCTCATTGTAGTTTTGATCTGCAGTTCTCTGATGATCAACGATGCTGAGCACCTTTTCATATACCTGTTTGCCATATGTATGCCTTCTTTTGAGAAATGTCTGAGTTTTTAAGAAATAAATCCTATTTTAAAATCAAATTATTAGTTTTTTTCTTATAGAGTTGTTTGAGCTCCTTATATATTCTGGTTATCAATCCCCTGTCAGATAGGTAGTTTGCAAATATTTTCTCCCATTCTGTGGGTTGTTTCCTCACCTGCTGATTGTTTCCTTTGCTATGCAGAAGCTTTTTAATTTGATGTGATCCTATTTGTCCATTTTTGCCTAGTCCAGTGTCATGGAGTGTTTCTCCACTATTTTCCTTTAGTAGTTTTATAGTTTGAGATTTAAGTTTTTTTTTTTTTTTTTGAGACAGAGTCTTGCTCTGTCGCCAGGTGCCAGGCTGGAGTGCAGTGGCGCGATCTCAGCTCACGGCAACCTCTGCCTCCCGGGTTCAAGCAATTCTCCCGCCTCAGCCTCCTGAGTAGCTGGGACTACAGGTGTGCGCCACCATGCCCAGCTAATTTTTGTATTTTTTAGTAGAGACAGGGTTTCACCATGTTGGCCAGGATGGTTTTGATCTCTTGACCTTGTGATCTGCCTGCCTCGGCCTCCCAAAGTGCTGGGATTATAGGCGTGAGCCACTGTGCCCGGCCAAGATTTAAGTCTTTAATCCATTTTGATTTTTGTGAGATAGGGGTCTAGTTTCATTCTTCTGCTCATGAATATCCAGTTTTCCTGGCACCATTTATTGAAGAGACTGTTCTTTCCCCAATGTATATGTTCTTGGCATCTTTATAGAAAATGAGTTCACAGTAGATATATGGTTTCTGGGTTCTCTATTCTATTCCATTGGTCTGTGTGTCTCTTTTTATGCCACTACTATGCTGTTTTTGGTTACTAAAGCTCTGTAATATAATTTGAAGTCAGGTAATGTGATTCTTCTAGTTTTATTGGTTTTGCTCAGAATAGCTTTGGCTATTCCAGGTCTTTTGTGGTTCCATATAAATTTTAGGTTTGTTTTCTCTATTTCTAGGAAGCATGTCATTGGTATTTTGATAGGGACTGTATGGAATCTGTAGACTGCTTTAGGTAGTGTGGGCATTTTAACAATACTGATTCTTCCAATCCATGAACATGGAATATCTTTCCATTTTATAGAGTCCACTTCAATTTCTCCCATTGATGTTTTGTAGTTTTCATTGTAGAGATGTTTCATTTCTTTGGTTAAATTAATTCCTAGGTATTTTATTTTTAACTATTGTAAATGGGATTACTTTCTTGATTTATTCTTCAGATTGTTTGCTGCTGGTATATAGAAATGCTACTGTTTTTTTGTATGTTGATTTTGTATCCTGCAACTTTACTGAATTTGTTTATCAGTTCTAAGTTTTTTGGTAGAGCCATTAGGTTTTTCCAAATAAAAGATCATATCACCTGCAAACAAGGATAATTTGACTTCTTCTTTTCCAACTTGGATGCCCTTTATTTCTTTCTCTTACCTCACTGCTCTAGGTAGAACTTGCTTTTTCTCTTTTTTAAGCTCAAAATCCTCTTCTTATCCCCCTAATGAATGCTTCTTCCTTCCCTTTACCCTCAGCAGGTAACTCCCACCCTGTGCCCTCTTAAAGAGAAAGGAAGTCAGTCAATAGGAACTCCCTGCTTACTCCAACCTGGAGGGTACACAACTCTCCAACTCTCTGAAAGCACCCCCAAGGCCTGTTGAATGTTTACATCTATGTCTTTGTTCTTCCTTCGAGGTGCTGCAGAAAGGATTCTTCTTTCTCCTCTTTTTCCGTGTAGCTAATCTATCTATCTAATCTTGAGCCTTTCGTCTCTCTAGTATCATCATTCTTTCTTCATGGGCTCCTTTTCTTCTATTTCAAACATAAATAAGTGTCCCCCATCCTAAAATTGTATATAAGCCCGGCAGTCCCTGTGGTGGCCCTCAGGATCTCTTCCCTCTTTCCCCATTACGCTCCTACAACCTGCCCCACATGCCCACTTCTCCCCAACCCTGACCCCATGGAATAATACTTTTTTATTCCCTGTTCTCAACTGGTAAGCCAGAAGAGGGAAAGTGGGACATCATGTCACTCTACAGGCCCACAGGAAGGAAAACACAATCAGAAAAGTAGCAGAACCTGAGCCATAAAAAGGTGAGAAAGATGGTCATATTCATATTGTTTAGAATATTGAAAATCAGGACAATTCAAGTGGCCAACAACAAGGGGCTGGTTAAACAAACATATGATGATAAAATATGAAATAGTAAGTTGACAGGCCATTAAAAATCATGTTTTCAAAGAATATTTAGTGACATAGAAGAATGTCCATACTATATGTTTCAAAAAAAAAAAAAAAAAAAAAACCAGGATAGGCTAGACACAGCAGCTCACACTGTAATCCCAGCACTTTGGGAGGCTGAGGTGGGCAGATCACTTGAAGCCAGGAGTTTGAGACCAGCCTGGACAATATAACAAGACCCTGTCTCTACAAAAAAATTAGAAAAACTTAGTTGGGTGTGGTGACATGCACCTGTAGTCCTAGCTACTTGGGAGGCTGAGGTGGGATGATCACTAAAGCCCAGAAGTTCAAGGTTACACTGAGCTATGATCATGTCTCTGCACTCCAGCCTGGGTAACAGAATGAGACCCTACCTCTTAAACAAAATAAAAAACAGGACAC
Source organism: Cacajao melanocephalus (assembly GCA_963573385.1). Classification (NCBI taxonomy): domain Eukaryota; kingdom Metazoa; phylum Chordata; class Mammalia; order Primates; family Pitheciidae; genus Cacajao; species Cacajao melanocephalus. Next base: position 175,194 of record CAUYLG010010312.1, on the reverse strand, counting down.
AAAATAATGTGTCTAGAATGAGCCTCATGATTCTCCCTTTATCTTGAGTAAAGAGACGGAGGTGAGGGGAGATAAAGAGACACTCACAAGATTAGAAGAAAATTCCATAAAATGTTGGAATTTAATACAATACCCAGAAACAACCACTAAAAATAAGATACGGTACTCTTATTTACCATGCTGAACGCCATACAATAAAGCACAAAGTCTTTGCGTGACACTCATGGCCTTTCATAACCAGCTCCCACTTATGTCTAGTCTCCTCTTTACCATCCCTCTCTACATTCAAATTTTACTCTGTTGACACTGAATAATATGTAGTTCCCTAAAACACCTGTGATTGAGAGTGCAGATTCATAGCACTATGTGTTTGTTTTTTCTGGTCCCTGTTTCTTCTGTCAGAAGAGTCCATTTCCCCTTCTTTGAATGGTTAGCCTTAATTCCTTCTTCAAAACTAGGTTCAAGTGTTGCTTTGGGCTGGGCACGGTGGCTCATGCCTGTAATCCCAGCACTTTGGGAGGCTGAAGATGGATCACTTGAGGTCAGGAGTTCGAGACCAGCCTGGCCAACATGGTGAAACCCTGTCTCTACTAGAAAACAAATAAAAAAATTAGCCGGGCATGGTGGTGGGTGCCTGTAATCCCAGCTACTTGAAAGGCTAAGGCAGGAGAATCGCATGAACCCAGGAGGTGGAGGTTGCAGTGAGCTGAGATCATGCCACTGCACTCCAGCCTGAGTAACAGAGCAAGACTCTGTCTCAAAAAAAACAAAAAACAAATGCTGCTTTGTCTGAAAGTCATCTCTGTTGTGGCCCCAGGTGTGGTTGGGTGCTCCCTCTTGGTGCTCCCATAGCACCTGACTCATCTTATCAGTGTTCTTATCACATTCAACTGCAATTACCTCCTTTAATATCTGTCTCCTCCAGTAAACTCTCAACTTCTCCCATCAGGACAAGAACAGGGTCTGATTCATCTGTGTCTTCAGGACCTGCTCAGGCCTGGTATAGATCAGGCATCATTAAGTGTTTGTCAACCTGAACCAAGTTTTGAGTGATTACCTAACATCCATGCTCTCCCTGCCTTGGCTATCAGTGCCTATAAAACCTGGCCCCCATCTGGGGATGCATCCCACAACTAATAGTCCTAATAGCTATACTAGGAAAGCACTTTAAACTAGGGCAGAGGGCTGGCAATCACTGCCCTGGGATCCAAGTATGCACCAATTTTGTTGCTGTATGTTTCAGACCCTTAGATGCTATTTCCAATACCTTGTCTCTCAAAGCCAGTTTGATAGCTAAGATGACAATGCAGTCATCAGGACAGTTTCAGGGAAAGCCTTTACCAATGAATTAAGGGTAGTTAAAAGCAGATGAGGGGAAACTGGGCCAATGCTTATCTAAGCCAAAAACAGATATTCCAGTAACAGACTTGGCCATTCTCCAAAAGGAGTGTCTTGTGATAGCCTGCTTGAGTGCTGGATAAGCCCTGTAATTATCTGTGTGGTCAACATTATACCCAACAGTTCACATGGCCCTCAAAAAAAAATAACCCATCCTGGGCGCAGTGGCTCACGCTTATAATCCCAGCACCTTGGGAGGCCGAGGCAGGCGGATCACCTGAGGTCAGGAGTTTGAGACCAGCCTGGTCCACATGGTGAAACCTTGTCTCTACTAAATACACACACACAAACACACAAAAACCAGGCGTGGTGGTGGGTGCCTGTAATCCCAACTACTTAGGAGGCTGAGGCAGGAGAATCGCTTGAACCTGGGAGGCGGAGGTTGCAGTGAGCTGAGATTGCGCCATTGGACTCCAACCTGGGCGAAAAGAGTGAACTCTGTCTTGAAAAAACAAAAAATGATCCTCCTCTATCCTTGAAAGCAATTACATCTTGGGGTTATTTGTTGTGTTTCAAAATCACAAAACCATTCCAAAAGACCATCTTCTGGGGGGAATTGCAGGAGCCAGCATATCAGCAAACCATCTGATAGAACTAAAGGAAAAGAGGGGCACAGAGAAAATAGATATCCAGTGGTCAGAACCAAAGAGATTTATAGGAGTGGTGAGAAAGGCAGTTGTCCAATCAACGCCAACTGACCCTAAGTCTACGGGAAGGCCCTTTAAGTCCAGAGGAACTAGTTCTTCTCAAGGGGAGAGAGACTCATGAGGATGACTACAAAACAGGTTCAAGAAGCTAGCAGAGCTGGGGACTTTGGGGACACACAGTAGAGACAGGATAAGAACATGGTCAGAGGACTAATAGCAATTTGGTCTGAGGGTACAATCTTGGAGAAAAGATGCAATACCTGGTGGGACTGCAGTCCAATGATGGAGGAGTAGGCCTGAATAGTTATGTAGATCTCAGGCTGGAAGTCGATGCAAGACCCAGGCACTCGGAAGGGCTGAAGCAGCCCACCTAGGCAGCGGGACAGGGCATGGAAAACTTCATCAAACAAGATCTCTCCCGTGGAATCATCCTAAGGGCAATGCAGAGAAAGAGCGCTCAAGGGGGTTCAATGGCAGCCCTAGGCAGAGGGCAGAAACATGCAGCTTCCACGGGTCAGAATGATCCTTATCTTATGGCTGATCACACACCCAAATACAGTGCCATACATGGAACAGCTTCTGAGGTGTTTTCTGGAAACAAAAACAACAAAACCAGGGTCTTGCTTTGTTGCCTAGGCGGGAGTGCAGTGGGCCTGATCATGGCTCACTGTAGCCTCGACCTCCTGGGCTCAAGCAATCCTCCCACCTCAGCCTCCCGAGTAGATGGGACAGGTGCATGCCACCATGCCTGGCTAATTTTTGTATTTTTTGTAGAGGGGTGTTTTGCCATGTGGCCCAGGCTAGTCTCGAACTCCTGAGCTCAAGCAATCAGCCCGCTTCAGCTTCCCAAAGTGCTGGGATTGCAGGCATGAGCCACCACGGCTGGCCTGGTTCTGTTTTTAAACACCCACCATTCCTTTATAAGCCTGTCTTCTCTCCAAAATGGTAGGCTGGGAGCATTTTTCACTTCCCCACCAGGCCTCTCCATCTCCTCCTCATCCCCCACCCCATCCTTTCTTCCCAGAGTCTCCCTTCAATCCTTTACCACAATGCCAGTAGATGGGCTAAGATCCAGCTCAATGACAAACCGATACTGCCAAGCCAGGAAGGTGACCCGGGTGGAAGGTACAAGGAGGAATGGCCTTGGGACCACTGGTTCATCTGGCTGCCACCCAGGGGGCAGGACACTGAGGACTTCCAATTCCTGTTCAGACTGAAGCTGAAAATTAGAATGGAAAGAAAATGAAAGGATCAGGGAAGAGTCACCACTTTCTTCCCAGGACCTGCCTTCTGTATCCCAAATGACACATCATTGGCTCTACCGCCCTCAAACTAACCATATACTCTTCCTCTCACTCTCTGGAAAAAATATTTTTTAAAATTTCCATCATCTTGTAGGCAGTCCCTTGCCCCACCCAGACTGAGAGCCCTCAGAGTTAGTCTCCCTCCCTGTCTGTTTCCAGCACTCTCCTAAAAAACAGATCCTCCTGGGTTGGCCCCTCAGATCTTTCATGCGTCTAGGCCTCACCAGCATCTCCTGGGGTGTGGCCTGCACAGTCTGATGTAGATGATTGAGGAACCAAGCCAGGCGAACATTTCGGGAGATTCGGTAATCCTTTTTCATTAACAGGAACACCTGCCCAGCTTCTTCCACCTGGGAACGAAAAGACATTAATACATCCTTAAAAAATGGCACTGAGTATTTGTAATACTCAGATCACTGCGCAAATAACTTGCTGAAGGAACTCACCATCTGTGAGAGACAAAGCAGCAGAGTTTATCCCAACCTCCATGCGAGGTGTTCCTGGGGTGTCAATTCCCTCTCTCTCTCTTTCTCTCTCTCTCTCTCTCTCTCTCTCTATATATATATATATATATATTTTATTTCATTTTATGTTCTGGGGTACATGTAAAGAGCATGCAGAATTGTTGCATAGGTACATACATGGCAATGTGGTTCGCTGCCTCCATCCCCATCACCTGTATCTGGCATTTCTCCCCATGTTATCCCACCCCAACTCCCTACCCCGCACTGTCCCTCCCTGGGGTATCAATTCTTAACTCTCTGTTCCTGTTTGCCCTACACAGACCTCCATATAGATGAAGTGACCTTTCCATATTGTTTCCACAATGTTTATGTGAATTATACCTATAAACCATAAGCTTCTGAGGTCAGGAACTACGTCTGATTCTAGTTTTGTGCCTCTGTGCTTGGCAAATGTCTACAAACAGAACAAATACTAGAAGTCCCTAATACATTACATGAACGCCAGTTACTCCTAACAAATCTTGACAATAGCAGGCACTGAAGAAATTTTCACTGAAGGAATAGCAAACCTTCTGAATACCTCAAAATCAAACCTCTGTGGGTCACAGACTCCACCCCCACACTTCTCAGTTGTCAGTAGTCTAGTTCTTGCCTCCATTGCCTCATAGGTGGCCACTTCATCAATGCGCTAACAAGCATCTGCTCCCTTGCCCATGTCCTTGTCCTTCCACTACACAAGTCCTGTCAAATCTTATCTTCGGATGAATTTGACATTTTCCGCTATCTACACATTTACTATGGCAGCTGCACTCTGATAGAAAGAAACTTGTCACCTTGCCAGCAGGGCCCACTCTAGCAGGCCTTTACCAATCCTCTGAATTCTCCTGGCTAGCAGTCTTTCCTGTTCTCCACAGGAGGTTTTCCAATCTTTCAGCCCCCTCACTCCCAGCAGATAAACTTGCCCACAGTTCACAGAGGAAACAAAGGTCAACTGGTCTGAACTCCCCCATGTTTCTTCCTGATTAATCCTTATCTGTCACATTCCTAACTCCCTTATTCTTGTCTGTCCTACACAAATGGCAAATTTCTCCTTGTGTGTCCCTGATTAATGAGGGGAAGGACACCAGGTGGCAAAAACTGAAGAGCAGGTAGTAGAGGAGAAATGAAGAGAAGTTAATAAATACCTGTTGAGAAACATGTTGAAAGAAAGTGAAGAATTTTTTTTTTTCCAAAATGGGGAAATACGCATGGAGAGAAGACTGAAAAAGCCCTGGAAAGGCAATAATGAAGAGTTTCTGATGTCAGAGAAAAGTGTGGAGAACAGAGATACAATGGTTGTGAAGACAGAAGGGTAAAAAGATACAGATACAGAAACAGGTATTGGAAAATGATAAGGATGACAGCAAAAGGGAAGAAGGAGAAGCTCACATTTATCGAGCACCTAAAATATATGCAAAAGTACTGGGTAAAAGAAAAAAAAGGAAAAGGCCAGGCACAGTGGCTCACACCTGTAATCCCAGCACTCTGGGAGGCCAAGGTGGGTGGATCAACTGAAGTCAGAAGTCTGAGACCATCCTGGCCAACATGGTGAAACCCCATCTCTACTAAAAATACAAAAATTATCTGGGCGTGGTGGTGGACGCCTGTAATCCCAGCTACTTGGGAGGCTGAGGCAGGACAATCGCTTGAACCTGGGAGGCGGAGGTTACAGTGAGCTGAGATTGTGCCATTGCACTCCAGCCTGGGTGACAGAACGAGACTGCATCTCAAATAAATAAATAAATAAATAAAAAGGAAAAAAAAGTACTCTGTAGAGGCCAAGTGCAGGAATTTCAGGTTCAGCCAGTCTGGGTTTGAATCCCAATTCAGCCACTTATTAGCTGTGAGACAGTGGAAAGGTTGTATCACCTCTTTAAGCTTCAGTGTCCTCCTTTGCAAAATAGAGATAATCCTAACACCAATCTAAAGTGCTGTTCTGTGGATCAAGGAAAATCGTGCATATGAAGTGCTCAACACAATGCCTGGTAAGAATAAAAGTTAACAGTAACAGCTGGGCGTGATGGCTCAAGCCTACAACCCCAACACTTTGGGAGGCTGAGGTGGGCAAACCATTTGCACCTAAGAGTTCAAGACCAGCCTGGGCAACACAATGAAACCTCAATTCTACTACAAAAAATACAAAAATCAGCAGGGTGTGGTGGCATATGCCTGTAATTCCAGCTACTCGGGAGGCTATGCCAGGATAATTGCTTGAACCCAGGAGGCAGAGGTTGTAGTGAGCTGAGATCAAGCCATTGCACTCCAGCCTGGGCAACAAGAGTGAAACTCTATCTCAAAAAAAAAAAAAACCCCATAAAATTAGCTGGGCATGGTGGTGAGCACCTTCAGTCCTAGCTACTTAGAAGGTTGAGGTGGGAGGATTGCTTAAGTCCAGGAGGTTGAGGCTGCAATGAGCTATGACCATATGATTGCACTCCGGCCTGGGAAAAAGAGCAAGATTCTGTCTCAAAAAATAATAATAATAATAACAATAATAAAATGAAATCACACCTTGGGAGATACTACTCTCTATTACACTGCTTTCCAACACTGTATTGAGACAGACCCTGGATAGGATTTTGGATTTATCCTGTGAGTGAGTTTAAGCTACTAAATGGATTCAGCAAGGCAGTAACATTATACCTGCATTAAAAAAAATTCCCTCTGGCTACTGTGTGATTCAGAAAGACCCCCTCCGCCCCCCCAACAACTAGGGGAGATGACAGTGGCTTAGACTAGAGCTACTCAAAGTAGCCATTCTGTAAACTGTCTGAGACTGGGTCTTTGATGAGATAATGCAAGATAACGCCAGGATGCAAAACCACCGTCTTTCACCATCAAAGTCTTATTACAGAAAACAAAAAGTCAGCTGAACTAAACAGTGAACTCAGTTGCCTATCAAGGGATCTTTAGGATAGGACAGACAAGAATTGGTGATTAATTGTAAGTTAGGACACAGGAGGAAAGTAACAAAAAGGAAGGTGTCAAGGATGATTAAAGTAACATTGGAAACCAGTATGTGCAAAATGATTTCCAAGTTAGCTATCAAAATTAGAGACAGTTACTCCTAGCTACCCCACCCCATCAAAAAGTCCCATCAAATTGTACACTCTTATTGCCACACTCCTAAAAACAGAAAAGGGGTCTATTTATTGGCAAAGGAGGAAATCACAGCAATTACTTGCCCTTTCTTTCTTTGATCCTTGGGTTTAAGGTGGGATACTAAACCAGACAATCTCTCTTTCAGGTTTCACTTAGCTGGTATGGGTGGGATATTATGTGTTGACTATGCTAGGGTCCTGCCAAAGTTCTTATCTAAAAAAAGATGTACAAGAGACTTACTGGAGTTTTAAAAAAGAATTTTCTTTAAAGGATGCTTTGGGGGCTCAGAGCATTATGAGAACAGGAAGGCTATCCTAATTCAGGAGTCATTTATCTATTACTCTATCTCCAGAGCCTAGTGCAGTGCCTGGCACATAGGATGTTCAATAAAATTTTGCTAAATAAGTGAATTCACTATGTTTTTTTCTCCCTGCCACTATCTCCTCCCCTCTTGCTATGTATTCTAAGCAAAGCAAACTGGACATTTAAAACCAATAATTAGTACAATGTTTCTCAAGATGAGATCATCTTAACACTAGTGTCAATACCACTTTCCCTTTGTTCTCTGGTATTAAATAATTTTTTCTTTTTTTAAATACCAGACTGTTTCAGCTGAGCAAGGAAAAACCAAGGAAAAGAGTTTTGGCCCATACTGGGCCAGGGGTTAAAGGGGAAGAGCACATGTCCAGTGAGTCAGAACTGTAAGGACAGAGCTGGGCACATGGTCATCTAATCTTCTGGGACTAAAATCATGGCAAATCTAGGTTTAATAAGTGAACCTTTCCATGACTGTCTGCACTAAGTTAGGGTCCTATGTTGGGCATTCACACACTCTATATTTTTTCTTCATGACACCTGACAGAGTTTATAATTAAGAATTTGTGGCCAGGCACAGTAGCTCACGCCTGTAATCCCAGCACTTTGGGAGGTCGAGGTGGGCAGATCACCTGAGGTCAGGAGTTTGAGACCAGCCTGGCTAACGTGGTGAAACCTCGTTTCTACTAAAAATACAAAAATTAGCCAGGTGTGGTGGCACGTGGCTGTAGTCCCAGCTACTCAGGAGGCTGAGGCAGGAGAATCGCTTGAACTCGGGAGGTGGAGGTTGCAGTAAGCTGAGATCGTGCCATTGCACTCCAGCTTGGCCAACAAGAGCAAAACTCCATCTCAAAAAAAAAAAAAAAAATCGCAGGGGCTGGGCAGTGGCTCACGCCTGTAATCCCAACACTCTGGGACGCCAGGGTGGGCGGATGACCTGAGGCCAGGAGCTCAAGACCAGCCTGGCCAACGTGGTGAAACCCCATCTCTACTAAAAAATACAAAACTTAGCCAGGCATGGTGGCACGTACCTGTAGTCCCAGCTACTCAGGGGGCCAAGGCAGGTTAATTGCTTGAACTAAGGTGGTGGAGGCTGCAGTGAGCCAAGATAGAACCACTGCACTCCATCACTCCATCTCAAAAAAAAAAAAAAAAAAAGAAAAAAGAAAAGAATTTGTGTATTACAAGTCTGGAAGATCCAATGAGGTAGAGGCCATGTCTATATATTGTTTCTTTTTCTTTCTTTTTTTTTTTTTTGAGATGGAGTCTCATTCTGTCACCCAGGCTGGAGTACAGTGGTGCCATCTTGGCTCACTACAACCTCTACCTCCTGGGTTCAAGTGATTCTCCTGGCTCAGCCTCCCGCGTAGCTAGGATTATAAGCACATGCCACCACACCAGGTTAATTTTTGTATTTTCAGTAGAGATGGGGTTTTGCTGTGTTAGCCAGCACGATCTTGAACTCCTGACCTCAGGTGATCCACCCGCCTCAGCCTCCCAAAGTGCTGGGATTACAAGCGTGAACCACTGTACCTGGCCTATACACTATTTCTTGCTGTAATCCTAGCACCTACCACAGTGCCAAAACATATTAAGTGTTCTAATAATAATTGTTGAATACATGTATGAACAAGGAAAACTAATCTCGCAAGTGATATTTATTTTCTTCTCTGTTTCTAGTTATTCTTAATTTCTTACTAATAATTTCTAATTTTTCACTCTTTTATCGACATGGTTTTTGTTGCTAGAGTTCCTGTCCTTTACTCACTTTATCCTTCAATCATTTACCAAGTTTTCACTAGTATTTTCTTTTTTATTGTTCCTGGAATGCTGGGGAGTCCAAACAGGGTTCTAACAGATTCGCTTTAGGTTCCATTAGCTTTGTTTTAGAAAGAACAGTGTTATGGAAAGAAAGTGTTGTGATTTGATAGTGCAGACTCTGGGTGAGCTTCCTCCTCTGCAAAATACCACCTACCCCAATGGTGTGTGAAAGCACCTTGTAAAAAGTAATGTGGATAAATGCACAGATTAGTAATAACCAAGTGTTGCTGTTTACCTTGCTTCTTTGAGTCAGAAGAAGTCCTGCACAGCCATTCACTGCAGTTTTTTTTTTTTCACTCATACCTGTTTAGTTGGCAGAGCTGGAAATGTCCTCACATAGAGCCAGAATCTGTCTTTTAGATATCCTGACCCACTCTTAAAATCTGTGGTCTTGAAAATATCTAACCCACTTTTTGTTTTACCTCCTAAGGTCATACAGGGAGAATGTGACCCTCTGTCAAATGAGAGTCTATTATTAAACATGTGATGACAGCCCATAGTCTTTCCTTCTCCAGAATAAACATCTTCGGGTTCTTTAAGTACGTCTCAAATGGCATGGTTTCAAGTTTCCTCACTATTTTATATCTTAGATTATGTGGCCATGAATGAATTCTGGCTGGTCTACTTTACAACTTAAAATATGGGGACCAGAATGGAACATAATACTCAGGTAAGGTCACAGATTCAGATTCTCCTAGGTTATACTTGCTCAGAAAACCTCCCTGACTTTCTCACTTGTGCTGCTGTCCAAACACATTTCCCATGCTATACTCATGAGCTGGCTTTTTTGGACACACACAATTATTCAACTAGTCCTGGCACACTGGATAAATTCAGCCTAGTATTCTATTGTGAAGCTTAGAGTGCTGTTTCTTCTAGTAAATCTCTCCAGTTTGATTTCCATGCTAATTTGTTCAGGATGGCATCAAGTCCTCACTGAACTCTAAAAAGAACAAAGGCAAGGTAAGCATGCATACATTCACTCAACAAATTTATAAAAAGCGTGGTATATCCTAGGCACTGGGCTACGTCCTAAGGAAACAACGAAAAGCAAAAACTTGCATTCCCTGCTCTCATAAAACTTACTCTATAATGAAGGACAGAAATATCAATCAAATAATCATTCTAACTATTGTATTATTACAAACCAAGTAAGTGCTCCAAAGGATAAGAATGTGGTTCTACAAAAACAAGTAACAGCCAGGTGCAGTGGCTCATGCCTGCAATCCCAGCACTTTGGGAGACCAAAGAGGGTGGATCACTTGAGCCTTAGGAGTTTGAGACTAACCTGGGCAACATGGCAAAATCCTGTCTCTACAAAAAATTACTAAAATTATTTGTAATTTGGGTGTGGTGTCATGTGGCTGTAGTCCCAGCTACTCAGAGGGCTAAGTTGGGAGGATCACCTGAGCTCAGGGAGGTTGAGGCTTCAGCGAGCCATGATTGTACCACAGCACTCCGGCCTGAGTGACAGAGCAAGACTCCAGCCTGGGTGACAGAGCAAGACTCCATCTCAAAAAAAAAAAAAAAAAGCGTTGATGGGCTCCAGAATCTACATTTTAACAAGGTCTCCAAGTGATTCTTTTACATTAACATTTAAAAATCCCTGAATTAGGCCGGGTGCGATGGCTCACGCCTGTAATCCCAACACTTTGGGAAGCCAAGGCAGGTTGATCACCTGAGGTTAGGAGTTTGCGACCAGCTTGGGCAACATGGTGAAACCCCGTCTCTACTAAAAGCACAAAAATTAGCCAGGCTTCGTGGCGGGTGCCTGTAATCCTAGCTACTTGGGAGGCTGAAGCAGGAGAATCGCTTGAGCCTGGGAGTTGGAGGCTGCAGTGAGCTGAGATCATGCCACTGCACTCCAGCCTGGGTGAGAGTGAGCCTCAGTCTCAAAATAAATAAATACATAAATAGATAAATAGATAGATAAGAATCCCTGAATTAGTTCCCAGAGCATCCACACTCACATGGAGCTTCATGTCCTCAATATTAATCTCCCTTGAGTCTGAAGTTCACGACTCTCAGTAGTCCGGCAAGGAAGACAAAGCAGAGTTTTGGAGTCAGAGACCTGGATTCAAATCTGGTTCTATCATTTGCTATCTAGGTTAACTTTGGACAAGTTACTTAATTTTTCCAGGCCTCAGTTTCTTCATTGATAGCATGTGGATAAAAATCTTCATAGGCCAGACATGGTGGCTCATGCCTATAATCCCAACACTTTGGGAGGCCAAAGCGGGCGGATCACGAGGTCAAGAGATCGACACCATCCTGGCCAACGTAATGAAACCCCGTCTCTACTAAAAATACTAAAATTAGCTGGGCGTGGTGACGTGCGCCTGTAGTCCCAGCTACTTGGGAGGCTGAGGCAGGAGAACCACTTGAACCTGGGAGGCGGAGGTTGCAGTGAGCAGAGATGGCGACACTACACTCCAGCCTGGTGACAGAGCAGGACTCCATCTCAAAAAAAAAAATAAAAGGAATATCTCCATAGGAATGTTGTTGCAATTAAACGGGAGAGGAAGGCTATCATTGTCTGGAACATTTATTGAGGCCTACATACCATTTATATCAAGATAAATAAAACATTACCAGGCACTGTGCTACATACCATGTATACCAGGATAAATGAAGCATGGTCCACCTCATAAATCTGTTGCTTTTTTTTGTACCTGTCCCTTTGTGATAAAGGTCTGATTTTTTTTTAAGTCTTTTCTAACTCTTGTGCTGTCTTCTGTTAACACACTCCCACAAAATAATGTGGATTATTTCCCCTCTTGAACTGGCTAAAATCTCCTTGCCACTATATGTCAAAGCCCCGAGCCTCTAGCCTCTAGCATGGCCTCAAGCTGCATCTTCTCCAGCCTTTTCTCTCACCAATCCCCTCTCAGTTAAAAGCACATATTCTCTTTGGCAGAGATTTACACTCTCTATCCCTCAGTTTCCTCGTCTGTGAAACAGGGATAATAAAAGTGCTTATTTTAGGATAATTTCTGAGTATCAGATGATACTCAGTAAGCATTCAGTAAGTGTTAGCTATTCTCATTGTCACACTGCATCCACACTAGGAGTTGCTTCCTCTTAGTTCTCTGAAGGCTCCAATGGGCTCCTTCTGACCTGAAGATCTTCACTATTCCTTTTGCCTGCAATGCTCTCTGCCTCTTCTTTTAGATAACTTCTACCTATTCTTCAGGTTTCAGCTTAAACGTCATTCTTCTGAGTCTTCCTGATCCACAACCCCTTGCCTCGCCACTTCTTTTTTGTTTTTTTGTTTTTTTGAGACGGAGTTTCACTCTTGTAGCCCAGTCTGGAGTGCAACGGCGGCGCGTTCTCAGCTCACCGCAACCTCCACCTCCCAGCTTCAAACGATTCTCCTGCCTCAGCCTCCTGAGTAGCTGGAATTGCAGGTGTGCACCACCATGTATGGCTAATTTTTGTATTTTTAGTAGAGACGGTGGGGGGAGGGGGCATTTCATCATGTTGTCCAGGATGTTTTCGATCTCTTGACCTCGTGATCCACCCATCTCGGCCTCCCAAAGTGTTGGGATTACAGGTGTGAGCCACCACACCCAGCCCCGACTTCTTAACAAGGTAGGTTAAGAATCCCTGTTAAGCACCCTAATTCACACCTTTACAGCACTTATTAACCTAATTCAATCCTTGTTTACTCCATAAAGAAGGGAGCATGTCTGTCTGAACACCGCTCTGTATCCACCTCGATACTTGGCACAATTCTGACTCCATAGCAGCACGTGTAAAATAATTCAAGTGTGTGATGAATGAATGATTTTCTAAATCTGACTATGCCCAATCTTTCTCTCTTGGGATCCTAACAGCCTCTAAAAATCAATCACTTTATAACACCCAGGGACAGAACTCTTCAATCTCTTTACGTTCTGATAAAATTTTCAGAAATGCAAATCAGGAACTTAAAAAATGCTTAACTTTTGGCTGGATGAGACTCCCATGATTGTGTGTCTTGACTTGAAATTACTTTAGATCTGCACTGCTCTATATAGTAAAGACTACCATATGGGGCTACTGAGCACTTACAATGTTGCTAGACCAAAATGGGATGTGCTGTAAGTGTAAAATACAACACTAGATTTTAAAGACTTAGTACTAAAAAAAAGTTAACGATCTCATAATGTTTTGCATTTTATTACATTTTGAAAATGAGAGTTTTGGGTTAAATATATAATTAAAATTCATTTGTTTTTTATTTTGTATGTGGCTATGAGAAAACTTAATATTACACATGTGGCTTGCATTAGATTTCTACAGGAGGGTGCCATTCTAGACTATCTGCCTAAAAGATATGTTGTATTTCCTCACAACAGCCCTCCACTTCCTTTCACTTTAATCTATAATGAAACACTCTGAATTGTTTCGTGGTTTTTCTTGTATTAATATTTCTGATTGATTTTGATGTTTGATACATGGGCTATTCTACCACCTCTGTGAACATGATTGATTATTTTAAATAAGCCATGGTTTCCTACTACCCTATTGAATGTTGGGTTTTACTATACCAAATCCCCATGAACCAGAGATTTACCATTCTGTAGTCACTTTACTATTTATACTATAAACAATATGGTTAAGAATACAAAGACTGGAGCCTGGCCATCTGTTTTGGAGTCCGATACTTAATAGCTGTGCAACTTTGTTACTCTTTTTATTTTTCTGAGACAGAGTTTTGCTCTTGTTGCCCAGACTGGAGTGCAATGGCAGGTTCTTGGCTCACTGCAACCTCTACCACCTGGGTTCAAGCGATTCTCCTCCCTCAGTCTCCTGAGTAGCTGGGATTACAGGTATGTGCCATCATGCCTGGCTTATTTTGTATTTTTAGTAGAGATGGGGTTTCTCCATGTTGGTCAGGCTCGTCTCTAACTCCTGACCTCAGGTGATTCACCCACCTCAGCCTCCCAAAGTGCTGGGATTACAGGTGTGAGCCACTGCGCTCCACCTACTTTGTTACTCTTAATATCTCTGTGCCTCAGTTCCTAAACTAAAAAAAGGAGATGATAACAGTGTTCACTTCATAGGGCTGAATGGATTAACTGATATTGGTAAAGCGCTTAGAATGGTGGTGAGCATGCAGTAAGTATGCAATAATGAATACTCTTTGTATCATTATACATATCCCTTACCCTTCCCACCTACTAATATATTGGTACCTTTCCTAGTGGTGGTGTCTTAACCAAATCTGAGATTTTAAGCTCAGATCTTCTAACTCCAAACCGCTACTCCCTGGATGAGTGGCATTTGAGTAAGGTACTTAATCTTTCTTATTTTTCAGTTTTCTCCTCTGTGAGAATGCCATCTTCCTTGCGCTAGCCTGAATGACACAACATATATAAGTTTCCTTGCATGTTCCTTAGCATCTCACGAATACCTCATATCCCTTTTCTGGTTCATCACATGTGATCCTCACAACACACTATATATTTTACAAAGAAGGAAACAGGATCCGGGAAGTTAAGACTCGCCGGAGGTTGCACAGATAACTACGTGACAGCGCCAATATTGGAATGAGGTCTCAGTCCGACTCAAATTGTTTTTTTCATAAAACTAAAGCTGCTTTTCTAAAAACATGAGCCCCAGAACTGAATGAATTCAAGCTGTTTATGGCATTCCAATGCTTAAAGAAATGCAAAAACCGGCAAAGTCAATGTACTGCCGCATTGCCCATTGAAACTGCAACAAAGTCAAAATGCAAGTTTTGTTAATACCACTATCATTACGTCAAAGAGTGGACGACGCGGATGACATTTCAGTAAACAAAACAAAGCTAAGAGTTACTCCTTTAGCTCCCCGAGGAAACTGCGGACCGCGTTCCATGGTCCGCAGGGTTCCATAGTGGGGCCTTTGGGGCTGGGCCGGCCCCAGCCAAGGTTACGCATCCCGGCCACCCCCCAAACCCAGAGGAGGCCAATGCCACGCCTGCCCGCCAGACCCTCCCCCTCGGATCTCGGGGCCCAGTGCTGCGCCCCTCTGCCCCTCACCTCCGGCTCGGGGCGCTCCGAGGCCATCACACAGCCCTCCCGCGCCGGCCCGGGCCAGCGAAGGTGTCTACTCTTGACCCCTGACCTGGCTACCTCGGCACCCAGCAGGAACCGGAAGTGGGTGGGAGGGCCGAATTCCAGTTTTCTGATTGGTGGACGAAGACTTCTCAGAGGCGTTTCATCAAACGGAAAACCGGAAGTGGAAATCGTAGCTGCAGCCTCGGCCACCGCAATGCAGGTGAGAGCCAGGTTGGGCCTATTAGCGGCTGGCCAGCTTCGGGTACGGGGACCGAGAGTGAGCTGGCTAAGGAGAATGAAGAGTTGGGACTGAGAAGAGAGGGCAGCACCTGCGGCTGGCTGATAAGGAAATGTGGGTTGGGGGGCAAGGCTAATTGGAGAGGGAGCGGCGCAGTTGAGAGGTGGGGGTGGAGCTCGCCTGGCAGGAGAGGGTCTGGCTAAATCCGGAGGGAGGAGGCAGCACCTATTTGCTTGGCGTGGGAAAGGATTAGGTTGTAATACGGGGAGGCTGGGATGCAGTCCAAGGAAGACGGCTCAAGAAGGTGGTGGGCTGGCTCAGGCCCTGTCCTAGGCTGCTGGATGGAGGCGGTTGGATGCCGATATAGCAGGAGATCTAACTGGAGAGAAGCCCAAGCAGTGAGGGAATTGTGGGCCGCGGTGGCCGAAAGCTAAGCAGCTTATAATCCGAGGCCACGGTGGAACCCAGGATCAAGTTCCTGTCAGGCACTTTAGCAGGTTTGCAAGACAGTTTTGCATCACTCTTCCCAGCCTGTGCCCTGCAGTTGTTAAGGGTGAAGAAATGGAGTAAAACAGGAGACCACCGATGGGAAGGAAATGCTGTACAGACCCCCAGCATTTTAATTTGTTTGTTCAGTGCTTAGGAGCATGTGTGGTTTTTATTTTTCATTTGTCAGTTTCTTGCAGCCAGTTGTCTCAATAAATGTTAATGGGTTGACCGAGCTTGTGAAAGAGGCACAGGAATATTGACGCAGAGATAGATGAGTGCTCATTAATTCAGCAAGGAGAAGGTTGAAATGTAAAATGCTGAGAGCAGATGGAAAGGTGGAGTGGTCGGTGGGGGAAGGAAAAGGGGAGAGCAGGGCTGGTATTCAGAGAAGTCTTCATGAGTAGGCCGATTTCCCAGAGACTGACAAGACAGCCAGGCTTACAGATGCTAGGACGGAGGAAGCTGGAGTACATGTGCTACAGAGGTGCACATAAGATAATGATCTGGCATTAGGGTCTCTCAAAAATGTCTCAGTGAGGGATAGTAGAGTGTACCTAATACAGAGAAAAACCAGGCATAGATCAGGAGGTGATGGGAAAAAGGAATCAGTTGGTGGGAGGACTTGGGGTCAGGCAAACAGGCTGAAAGATCTCAGGGCTGATGCTGTCTGTAATGCAAATACCAAAGATAGAAAACAGCCTGGCTATCCCATGCCAGTGAGCTCCTGTGTTACCTGACTGGTGTTGCACACCATCTCCTTGGCTTTTCAGCCCCCCTTTCTATGTGTCATACTCATTTATCTGGGTAACCAACCTGTTCCCATTGGTGCAGAGGGAGGAGAAGCAGCTTGAGGCATCATTAGATGCACTGCTGAGTCAAGTGGCTGATCTGAAGAACTCATTGGGGAGTTTCATTTACAAGTTGGAGAACGAGTATGACCGGCTGACCTGGTAAGGATTGCCAGGGCAAGCTAGGGAGGGCTTATGGGTGGGGGGCCTAGCCTCCCAATGACAAGGACGTTTCTAATGATGTAACCATTTGTCAGTTTGCAAACATCTTTTGATTTGGAAAGAGCTGGGTTTCCTAACATTTAGCAGGTGGCTTCCAGGGCAAGGAAGTAGAGAAATGCTCAGTTTCTTAACCCAAGCTCTTTCTAGCTTTCAGTTCTTACCCTTTGACTTCTCTGGTGAAGAAGTCCTCCCACTATAGCTCTATTCATACTGGATCTCTTGCCACAGATGTGGCTGAGACCTTTAGATCCAACCTACTCCGAAGTGTGGATCCTATTTCCAGGCTAGAAAGGAGGCTTTTTGCCACTGTTCCTCACCCCATTCAAACAATGAACTGCCTTTTTTCTGCATCTGTGTCATAACCTGAAAGTGTATCCCTCCTTCATAGCCCTATCATCGCTGTTAGTCTGTTCCCACTTAGGCTAGTCATAGGGCTATGAGACTTTTGGGGATGAATCTGAGTGTTCCTAGCCTAAGGGAACTAGGACTATTTTACTAAGAACCACCCAGGGAAGGGGTGGAACATTCTGACACCTTCTTACCACCACCAGGCCCTCTGTCCTGGACAGCTTTGCCTTGCTTTCTGGACAGTTAAACACTCTGAATAAGGTCTTGAAGCATGAAAAAACACCGCTGTTCCGTAACCAGGTCATCATCCCTCTGGTGTTGTCTCCAGACCGAGATGAAGATCTCATGGTAAGAGGAGAAAAAGAATATAACTTGGGAAATTAAGGGGTTTTTTAGGCTTCTTTAGTATTTAGGGAAATTACTTGCTGGGAGCCTAGAAATAATTTTGGAGGCCTTGCTTTTTGTTCTGCTGAAGGTGGGAGAGCCACTCCCAAATAGTCATAATCTGGGGGGTATGTCACCAAGGCTGATACCTTTCTTCTCCAACATCTATCTCAAGCCACAAAGTCTATCCTTTTGTGACTTTGTCTATTCCAGTCTTTGAAACATGGCAGACAGCGATAGTTTAATTCGCTTCTAGTTCTGGTAGAGATAGGGATGTGAGAAGACAAAAAATGAAGGATGGGATAAAGGAGAATGTGTCCTAGGAAGCTAGATATTATGTCTCCGGTTGTATTTTCCTTGAAAATGCACTGTTTTCCTGTGGATGGGACTGTATATCAGGCCAGATAGAATCTTCTTGGAGTGCATAGTAGGATCAATAAAATCTGTGTGTTACAGCGGCAGACTGAAGGACGGGTGCCTGTTTTCAGCCATGAGGTAGTCCCGGACCATCTGAGAACCAAGCCTGACCCTGAGGTGGAAGAGCAGGAGAAGCAACTGACGACAGATGCTGCCCGCATTGGTGCAGATGCAGCCCAGGTTGGACTGAGTCACCGCCTTGCTGCCCCATCCCCATTCCATCATGAGAAGCTAGGCATTACCATTCCTGTCTAGTAGGGATGCATAGTTGGTTGCACCTAAGTTGCTTCTGGCAGAGCACAAGGAATAAATTTCTCCATATCTTTTCCTACTTACCCTAATCTCTGCACAAAATTGTGTGTTACAGAAGCAGATCCAGAGCTTGAATAAAATGTGTTCAAACCTTCTGGAGAAAATCAGCAAAGAGGAGCGAGAATCAGAGAGTGGAGGTATGGTGGGACTGGTAGCAAAACAGAGAAGGAGAGGTGTATAAGTCACTGGAATAGGAATGGTGATTTTGGGAGTAGTGAAGTTAGGACACAAGAGTGAACTGCTTAGGAAGGGATTTGCATCCATTCTGTTAGCCTGTTGTATTTAAGGCCAGCCCTGAAGCAGGTGGAGGAAATGGGCAAAATAAGAAGAGAGAATTCTGAGATAGGCTTGGGGGTCCTCTGGCTCTTTTTCTGGACTGTGTGGGAGTCTAGATGCTGCTGAATTCAGAACTCCAAACCCTGGCACTCATACTGGTCTTCCAACTGCCAGGTTCAGTCCTGCATCAGAGGCATACTTCAGAATCCTCATTTACTTTTTCTTCAGGTCTCCGTCCGAACAAGCAGACCTTTAACCCTACAGACACTAATGCCTTGGTGGCAGCTGTTGCCTTTGGGAAAGGACTGTCTAATTGGAGACCTTCAGGCAGCAGTGGTCCTGGCCAGCCAGGCCAGCCAGGAGCTGGGACAATCCTTGCAGGAACCTCAGGATTACAGCAGGTGCAGATAGCAGGAGCTCCAAGCCAGCAGCAGCCAATGCTCAGTGGGGTACAAATGGCTCAAGCAGGTCAACCAGGTAAGGTGGCAGGCGTTGAAATGAGGCTGACTTTGAGCAGGGGAGTGGGAATAAGCTAGATTATCTGGGCCTCCAGCATCTCTAGACCTAGAAGTTTTTTCCATTTCTCCTTTGCACTGTGACCCAGGAAATAATTTTCAGAAGTAAAAAATCTCATCTAAGACTCTGCAACGGGCACCAGAGAGTGAGGAAGAACTTTGAGTAACAGAAACTGCTCTCGTGTCTCATCCCCATCTCATATCTCTGTGTCAACTATCCTTCTGTCCCATTTATTCTGATATTAGATGTGTTGTCAGTGTCTCTTCTTAGGTAGAGAAATCAGTGGTCAGATCTTAATCGAGACCATTTGGTAGGTGCCTCAGGAATTGACAAGTAGGCCGGTTTCCCAGTCCTACATGTATTCTTTTCTCTGCATCCTGCCTCTCTTGCTCTTGGCTTCCTGCCTTCTCTCCTACTCATTTTTAGAACAATCTAGATGCAGGCAGCTAGAAGAGTTATTTCCTCCGGGCTGTCTAGGAAAAGGGACAATTAAAGAGAGATTCTGCAGTTCTTATGCTATAAAAAAGAAAAACAATGAGAGAACATAGTACTCTTTTACCTGTGACATTAAATGGGGGTCACACAGGTTTAGCTATCTTTTCTAGGAGTGGATGAGCAGGCTATTCTCCCGTATCACTTCTTTCCTCCTGGACACCTTCAGGGAGAGAGCTGGGTGAAGAACCATACCTCTGAACTCTGCCAGGCAGGGTCAGATGCCACAGATGTTCTGAGATGGTAGAGGAGGTGACAGAAGGAACCTGAGATTACCACATTTCTGATTTGTCGTGAAAGTCTTACCTTGCTTGAGATGTCATTTTTCATATTCTTTCAGGGAAAATGCCAAGTGGAATAAAAACCAACATCAAGTCGGCTTCAATGCATCCCTACCAGCGGTGAGTGTGGCTGGCAACCTCGACTCCCTGGTGCTCTTTGCAGAGTTGGGCAGTGAAATTACCTTTTGCTCAAGGCTCACCTAGATGGGTACAATAAAAAGAACATGGGCTTTCAGCAACAGACAAATCCCACCTCCACCACTGACTAGCTGTGTGACCTTGGACAAGTGACCTAATTTTTCCTGAGCTTGTTTTCTCATTTGTAAATGGTGATAATACCTACCTCATAGGGTTGTTGTGAGGATTAAAATGAGGAAATGAATGTAAAGCGCTTAGCACAGTATATGAAATAATGGGTATTCAATAAATGATAGTTTCTATAGATACTTCTCCCCACCACCCTCCATAGTCCTTGATCCAGAGCTTACCCTGATCTGATACTGCCTCATGTCAATGGTGAACTGAGGGACACAAGATCAAATAAGGCTATGCTTATTTTGTGCTGCCAGAAACTGTAGCAACGTCTGTGTTCTTAGAGGCACACTGTCTTTGCAGGCCCTCCTGCCTGGGTTTCATCCTAGCTATCCCTCTAAGGTGCAGGTGAAGAAGCTTCTGGGCCAGGGGGGGAAAAAATGCCCATTTACAGCTCTGGTGAAGCTTGGGCCTACTCTTCTTTCTATCCTCTGAGAAGCCAACAAACACAACTCTTACCTGGCAAATAGTCACAAAGTCCTCTATCCTTTACCCCACCCTGTATACATGAGGCCTTCTCAGGAAGTGGCTCTGCCAGGCAGGACTATGTGGGAAAGCATTTTTCCTTAGCATATGAAAAAGCCCCTTCCCCTAGACTCATGGGTCTTATTTCGCAGGGAGAAGAGAATTGCACTTCACACTGCCATCAGGGTTTAGTTGACCTCAAAATAGTGCCCAGTTCCTTGACTCTGGTCAGGATGGCTTTCCTTCATTTTCCTAAGCCTGTGGCCCAAATGGTGGACCAGATGGATGGTGGGAGGGGGGCAACCCTCGGTAGCTTTGCCTGCTTTTATAAAGTTGAACAAAGTGAATTTAGACATTTAGGCTAACCTGCCTTTCTTGGTTCTCCTTTGTCAGCATGGGCAGGGGCTGAGTCAGCAAAAGTGGACCAAAGGTTTCCTCTGAATAAAGTCATTTAAACTGATGTTCACTGGCTCAGGTCGTCTGACAGTGATTTAGGAGAGCACTACCTAGGGATCAGAGGCAATTTCAAGAGTGCTGCAAGGCATTTCTAATTTGTTCTCCGTAAAGTTACCATATCTTTTAGCTTTGATCTGAAAATCCTGCAACTTCCCTCCTGCTCATACCTTCCAGCTGCCTTTTTTCTGTTCTCTTCCGTCACACACTGGTACTTTGGCATTTGTTCAGTGCCAAACGAAGTTCTGCCAGGCTGTGGCAGCAAAGGACTAGAAAAGTGGTCCCAGATGTCAACATCTGTTAGCATTCCATCAAGACAAGGAACAGTATCCACATAGCTCACTGACCACAATACGTAGCAGCAGAGGAGTCCGGTCATCAGCTCTGAGGCAGTGCCAGACCTTTCCCCCACTTAAACTGTTCCGCCTCATCAGCCCGCTCAGGTGTTCTTTAGCTATCTTCTCACCTTTTCCCTTCCCACTGGAAATGTCAGAGCTCACTGGCATATTGGACAGAGTTTGAGCTGTGCTTCTCTGAAACCCCTGGAGCATCTTTTGGTGACTATTGTCCTTTACTCCACCAAAAGATTCCCTCCTATTGAATGGCACCAACCCCAAGTTTTTCTGTGTCCCAGGCTAATACCGACTTCATTTCCACCATACTATTAAAATGGATTCCTTGTTATCCAAGAATGGAAATGTCCTCTTGCCCCAACAGGAACATATGCAGGATGTCACCTACATTCATGTGCCCCTAAGCAAACACTCCTTCCTCTAGTGGGACTCCTCTACATTCATCACTGCAGGAATACATGCTCTCATTTTTATCCCCCAGTCCTCAAAAAATTATCTGGGGTACACCTCAGTAGTGTCTCCTACTTTGGGGTCTGTACAGCCTAGTTAATGCCTCAATAGGGTATGTATGTATCTGTCTCCCACCCCTAACACTCATTCCCTCAGGAGGGAATACATACAGAGTTTCCTTTGAAGAAGGGGACATGGCCTACTTACTGGCTCAGATTTAGGATATACAAAATGTGACTGTTGGCCTACTCTGGTAACATTCCTGTTTTTGACTGCTCTGTTTTGCTTGGAGACCGTGCTTTCTCCTACTCTTGGGTCCCCTGGAGAAAGAGATTAGGCCATTGTCTCCTAGGTTTGTGTCTAGGCTGGAGAAAGAAGCAGCAGCTGTGAAACATCAAGAACTTAAAGCAGCACAGAGTTCATCGTGCTGAAGGTGGAAGCTTATCCAATCAATGTCAGCATAAGGCCCATTGCCTAGGACCTCTGCCTCTCCAGCTCTGCCCTGAGGCTGGGATTCAGTCATTGCTGAATCTCTCTTTTGCTCATTGTGCCAGTCACCCCATTCTGTTCCCCTTCTGGTGTCTATTACTGCCCTGCTTAGCTGGTGCACTTCACTCAACCCTGTCGTTTTTTTGGGAAACAGCCAAGATAGATAGGTTGTAGCCATGTGCTCCTTACAACTCCATAATGGGTCCCAGCATTAGGATTGAGCTGGAGGGGATGTAATTGCCTACCTCCTGTCATGCTGCCACAGAGAAGACGCTGAACTCTGCAGGAATGCTCCAGTGCAAGGCTGGTCCCTTTTCCCACCCCCTTCACACCTCCCCCAGGCAGCTGGAAACAACCTCTCCCTTTGTCTGAGCTTCTTGTACAGAATAATCCTCCTTATGGACAATGTATTCTCTGTGCCCTGTGGACACAGGAGCTGTGTAAGCTGATCCCAGCACCAGGCAGGACGGAGGCTGAGTCCGTCCAAACGCCCACCCTGGGTCAGCTCCTGGTTACTGTCCAGATGAACTATGCAGGGGTGTATGTTCTCTTCCATCTGCCTTTCCTATCTGCTCCAGAATTGGGGTAATGGCCTACTGAAGTTTAGCATTGGGCCAGGAGTAGGAACAGGGGCTGTGGTCCTTTTCTGTTCAGTCTTGAGGGTTCACAGTGCCTACCTATGGAGGCTCGATATGGCCCTTGCCTGGAAACAAACACATGGGGACTAACCCTTGGAAAGGCCTTGCCACTGTGCAGATGGGGCTTTCTAACTGGAACAGAAGGCAAACTCCAACCTATCCGAGGGGACCATGGGGCCCCATCACTTCAGCATGTGTTTTGTCCCACAGGGCAAAGTTCCTTTCTTCTTCCCTGTGACTTCTCTCTCTAGTTTTTGAGCTCCCATGTGTCACTGAGGCAGCTCTTGGGTTCCTGTTGCAGTCTCTCAATGAGTCACATGCCATTTGGACATGGCAGCTTCCCTAAGTACATCGTGGACAAGGCACCTCACTTCCCTGAGCCTCAGTTTTCTCACTTGGTGACCCCAGTGATTTTAGGTCTAAAGTCTGTGGCAATGATTTTCAAACCCATTTATCCCCAGGCATTTTGTTTTGTTTTGTTTTCCTCGGTGCATGACTGTTACACAAATAGGCCAAATTTTTCCTAGGTCAGCCCCCAAGTCCCTGAAATTCCTATAAACTATTCCTCAGGTTCCCTCTCTGTCACCTAAAACTTAACATACCAACATCCTTCTAGACAACAACCTTGAAACTGTTTTCTAATAACATCTTTCTCTAAGATTCGTCAAAGAGATGGTAAGTTACCACAAAGTTATCAGAAGTTACAATTCTGACATATGTTGTGTGTTAGAAGTCACCTTCCCACTCTCAGACATCTCTCTCCCTGGGCAAGATATATGTACCAAAGACTCCTCCAGCATAGGCGACAAATTATACTTTTCCTTTCCTACTGAATCAAATATAAAGTGCCTTGAGATGCTCGCTTTCCTGTGTTTTCTCTGCCGTTCTACTACCTTCCGTAATTCTCGCCCTAATTTCCCTAGTTTGTGGTCATTTTGATTCTTCATCTTTTCTTGCCCACATTCCCCATGTAGACATCCTTTGTTCTTTTTTTTTTTTTTTTTTTTTTTAGAAAGTTTATCACTTTGTCACCCAGGCTTGAGGGCAGAGGCAAGATCACAGTGAGCTCAATTGATCCTCCCACCTCTCAGCCTCCTGGGTAGCTGGGACCACAGGCATATGCCACCATGCCTGGCTAATTTTTAAATTATTATTATTTTTAATAGAGATGGGGTCTCTATGTTGCCCAGGCTGGTCTCAATCCTCCCACCTCAGACTCCCAAAGTGCTGGGTGTGACCTACCACACCTAGCCTATCCTTTGTAGCCCATTTTCTCTGGCCTACATTTCATGGCCCTAGATAGTGCCATTTTAGTGCCTCTTCCATGTTAAAAGATCCTTCTTGACCCTACATCCCCTCGCGTTGACTCATTCACAGCCATGCTCTTTAAATAAAGTGCCTAGGATCACTGTTTCTTCTTTTACCTCCCATTCACTTTTCAGCCCCTGTGTTTGGGCTTCTACTTCCACCATTCCTCAGAAACTCAGAGCTCACTGCTGACCTAATGGCTACATTCAGAGTTTTTTCAATCCTCAGTATATTAATGTATCTGCAGCATTTAACAATGCTGATCATTTCCTTTAGTCTCTTTCTCCCCCATGGTTTCTATGGCACATGCTCTCCTTGTTCATTCCCCTCTCTAGCCATTCCTTCTCTGCAGCTTTTGGATTTTTATACTTCTGCCTGCTTCTTAGATGTTATTCTCTAGGACTTGTCCTTAACCCCCTTTTCTTTTTATTCTACCTGCTTTCTCTGTGACCACCACTTTTATGTACATAACTTAAGCAAGTTTTATTTTCAGCTCAGACCTCTTTGCTTTGCTGCAGATTCCTGGTGGATATCTCTACCTATATGATCCACAGCTGCTTGAATGTCCAAATCCAGTCATTCTAGCCTACACACCTGTTTCTCTTCTAAGCCAGGAATATGGAAACCATTCAAAAGTATTCTCCCTCTGGGTCCCCAACCCCCTCATACCTAATCAGATACTAAATCCTACCAATTCTGTCTTCCCAGTGTCCATCCACCCTTTCTTACAGTTTAGGCTCTGGGCCTCTCTCACTGAAAATATTGTTCAGACTCCATATCTCCAGTCTTGCCTACTCTAACGCATCTTCCAAAAGGCTGTTAGATAGGTCTTTCTAAACTGCAGATCTGATCACATTACCTGATGATTAAAATCCTTTATCTCCAGTCCTGCCCACTTGTCTTCCAAAAGGCTGCTAGTTAGGTCTCTGGGCTGCAGATCTGATCACATTATTCCTTTGACTAAAATCGTTTTGATAGTTTACTCTCCATGTAGGGGTGGGTGTGCCAGGCATACTGAAAATCACAAGATTAAAATCATCCTGGAATGATCATTTTACTTAAGGGTAATTTAAAATAGAGAATACACATTTAGCATGCATTATTATTATTTTATTATTCCCACTGTGTCACCCAGGCTAGAGTGCAGTGGCACAATCTTGGCTCATTGCAACCTCCACCTCCCAGGCTCAAGTGATCCTCCCACCTCAGCCTCCCAAGTAGCTGGGACTAGAGGCACTTGCCACCATACCTGGCTGATTTTTGTATTTATGATAGAGACTGGGGTATATGGACTACATACCTGGTGGGTGGGTTGGTAGGGGTGGGTGTGCCAGGCATACTGAAAATCAAGATAAAATCCTCCTGGAACATTCATTTTACTTAACGGTAATTTAAAACAGAATATACATTTAGCATGCATTTATTATTATTATTCTATTATTTCAAGATACGGTCTTACTGTGTCACCCAGGTTAGAGTGCAGTGGTACGATCTTGGCTCACTGCAACCTCCACCTCCTAGGCTCAAGTGATCCTCCCACCTCAGCCTCCCAAGTAGCTGGGACTACAGGTGCATGCCACCATACCCAGCTAATTTTTGTATTTTTGGTAGAGACAGGATCTCGCCACATTGCCCAGGCTGCTCTCAAACTCCTGAACTCAAGTGATCTTCTTGCCTCAGTGTCCCAAAGTGCTGGGATTATAGCCATGAGCCACCATGCTCAGCCAGCGTGCATGCATTATTAAGAGAAAATAGACTTCAAAGAATTCCTACTAGTCTGAATGGCTTCAGACTAAACTACCAGATTCCCTAGGGATATTTATTTAATCTTTTTGGCCATTACATTTACTTCATTGGAAAAGTTTTAAAAAACAGCTCGAATTTTCTGGAAAGGCAAGTGAGATTCTGTGTGATATAGCCCCCTGCCATCTTCTTCTGACTTACTGTCATGCCACCCACTTGATTCCCAAGCCATCCACATTGCTTGCAGTTTCCTGAATGTGACAGCTCTTTCAAATCTCCATTCCTTTATTCCTACTGTTCCCTCTGCATAGAACACTTTGCCCTATCATTCTGTCTGATGAATACTCAATCATCTTTCAAAATTCAGCTCACAAATCACCCTGGCTCTGGCCAGGGCAGTGGCTCATGCCTGTCATCCCAGCACTTTGGGAGGATGAGGTGTGAGGACTGTGTGAGCCCAGGAGTTCAAGACCAGCCTGGGCAGCACAGGAAGACCCTGTCTCTACTAAAAAAATTAGCCAAGTGTGGTGGCACACACTTGTGGTCCCAGCCACTTGGGTGGCTGAGATGTGAGGATCACTTGGACCTGGGAGGTCGAGGCTGCAGTAAGCTGGGATTGTGCCACTGCACTCCAGCCTGGGCAACAGAGCCAGACCCTGTCTCAAAAAAAAAAAAAAAAAGTCACCCCTATGTGAAGTTTTTCAGTAACTCACAATTCAGCACCACTCCCACAACTCAACATTCCTCCCACCAGGTAAGATCGATTACCTCTCTTATGCTCCACATTTGTACCTTGTACAAACTTATTCTAGCTCCTGGTGCACTTTATTGTCTCCCAGGTTCAAGCATCCTGAACTTTGAATCCCAGCTCTTCCACCTGAGAGCTGAGTGATCTTAGGCAAGATGATGTGTGTCCTTGGCATACTACAGCATCTAGCCCGTCATAAACACTATAAATGGTGGTGCCACTATTATTACTATTATGATTTCTTTGTCTTTGGAGAGGTAGTATAAAATAACATTTTGGTTTAAAAAGCAGGTTCTTGTGCCAGACTGCCCCATGTCAAATCCTAGCTGTGCTACTTACCAGCCTGTGTGGCCTTGGGCAGGTTAGTTCACTTCCCTATGCCTTTGTTTCCTTGTTCCTGGGGTTGATAATAATGGTTATTTCATAGGGTTGCTGTGAGGGTTAAATGGGTTAATACATGTAAATAGTGCTTAAGATAATGCTGACAATAGTAAAGCTCAATGCATATTATGTATCCACAGGGTAACATCTGGAAACCTGTTCTCAGTAATTTTTGCTTGAATAAACGATTGACCAATTCCTCTAAGAGGTCATAACCTCTCTTTCCCTTTGCAGCTCCCCTGTGCTCATGTCTCAGGAGATGAGCTTCAGGAGACACTTTTTGTGCACATTTCATCCCCCATGGTATCTCCCTGGTAACATGCAGAGTAGGCAGGCACTGAGCATTTTTACATTGGATTACCTGACATGATAAGTCAATTTCAAATCTAGTTTTGTGAATTTTATTTCTCCCACCTAGTTGTTGCCTATATTCTTTCATTAAGAAATTGTATCCTTTTGACTTGAGGCCAAATGACAAGCTCCCTCACCTGAAATATTCTTTTTCATGCCTTCTAAACTGTATCTCTTCCTTGTCTAAACGAGCCAAAGACTCAGTTCCATTATCTTCCTACATTCTGTCCCTAAAGGGGGCCCTTCATCACTCATAGCTTTCTCTGTGCAGTTGTGATGAATTCTTGCCTCGCTTGTCTGTGCTTGCTGGGTCGGGGCTCAGTTCTTCATGGGTGGCTGTGTATGATTCACTGGGTATCAAAACCAGAGCTCTTTGGTGCCATGCTTGCCTCTCTTCCCATCACATTTACCACCAGTCCTTCAGACCTTGTTTTGTCATGGCATACTCCACGATTCTTGCCACTTTGCCATAAGTGCTCTCAGCTGTAGCATAGGAAATAGCTGGGGGTCAGGTTGCCTCACACCTTCGTGGCTTACACATGCTCTCTGCCCTACACAGAATGTCCTTTCTTTTTCCTGCTCCAATCCCCTTATTCACCTGATAAACAATTCATCCTTCCAGTTCAAATGTCACCTACTCCTGTAAAGTCTTTACTACTTCCTCCCTGTACACTTCACCATTCTTAAACTGTACCCCTCCTGTGCCCTGTACACAACTCCATTCTAGCACCCATAATTTTATTGCAGTTTATTTTCAAGTTCATAACCTGTTTTGGACACTTATCCATTGTATGGCCATATAAAGTTACTTGACTTTCAAGAACCTCAGTTTCCACCTCTATAGAATGGGATTATAGTACCAACTTCAAAGAGCACCTTCAACAAAACATACATAAAAGTTAAATTTAAATCTTTAAGTAGCTCTTAATTTTCTACCAGATAAAGTCCAAGCTTCTTAAAAAGGGCCTTCAGGCAAATAGTCAACACTCAAGTGGTAACTGTTATTCTCTTCTGCTCTCCCCTGAGCAATCTCATTTTTATGTGGTGGTCTACTAGACTGTTTTGATTGCAAGACATTACAATTAAACTGGCTTAATTGAAAAACAAGGAAAACCAACTGTATTTAGGTTATGTAGATGGCTCTAGGTGGGCTCAGAGGCTCAAATGTTGTCTGGACTCTCTATGTCTCTTCATTTCTCTACATTATTAGAGCTCATCTCGTGGGAGAGCTCTGGTTTTGCTTGGATTATGTGCCATTAGGAGTTTGGACTGGGAGGAAGTAGGGGAGAATACCAGCATTAATGAGCCAATGGGGTAGGGAATTCCTCAAAGGAAAGGAAAGCAGGGGATGGAAAAGTTTCTGAATATAGCCAAAATTAGAACTACCATATTCCAGTCCACTTTGTATGGTTTCACCTCAATATAGAGAATCCTTAGATTTTTTTTCTCAAGCTCTGTCCTTTCTCCTGAATGCACAGTATTTTGTTTTAGATTGCTTGTTGAATGGGCCATCTCACCTCAAACTTAGGATGTCCCAAACTGCATTCATTTTCTCCATCCTGCTCTACCTGAGTTATCCAGCTGAACACCTGCTGTCAGTTCTGGGTCCTCTTTCTGCTGTATCCCCTTTTCTTCCTTCTCACTGCCATTCTTATAGGTCAGGCCTTTTTTGTGTCATACCTAGACCTCTGAGCTGGCTCGCAGCTGTCATCCCTCCCTTCTTCTGCTCTCCTCTTGATAATATACCTTACTGTTGCCAAGTTTGTCTTTTTCTTTCTTTCTTTCTTTCTGAGACAGTCTTGCTCTGTTGGCCAGGCTGGAGTGCAGTGGTACAATCTTGGCTCACTGCAACCTCCACCTCCTGTGTTCAAGCAATTCTCCTGCCTCAACTTCCCAAGTAGCTGGGACTACAGACACATGCTACCATGCCTGCCTAATTTTGTATTTTTAGTAGAGATGGGGTTTCACCATGTTGGTCCAGGCTGGTCTCGAATTCCTGGCCTCAAGTGATCTGCCCTCCTTGGCCCCCCAAAGTGCTGGGATTACAGGTGTGAGCCACTGCGCCCTGCCCTAAGTTTGTCTTTTTAAAGCACAATGGGGATCATATCAGCCTGCCACTTAAAATCTTCGGACACATCCCAATATAAAGTAAATTCCTCATTTTTAAAATTCAAAACATTTCATGATCGGAGGCCAACCTATTCATTAACCTTCTATCATATGAAGGTCTTTCATTAGCCATATCCTTTAGCCCAAGGGTCTCCAATCCCTGGGCCATGGACCAGTACTGGTCTGTGGCCTGTTAGGAACCGAGCGCACAGCAGAAGGTGCGTGGTGGGCAAGTGAGCAAGCATTACTGCCTTAGCTCTGCCTCCTGTCAGTTTAGCAGCAACATTAGATTCTCATAGGGGTGGGAACCCTATTGTGAACTGTGCACGCAAGAGATCTAGGTTATGAACTCCTTATGAGAATCTAATGAATGCATGATGATCTAAGGAGCAACGGTTTCCTCCTAAAACCATCCCCCTGTCCCTTGCTTCTCATGCCACCCCGCAACCCCCCATCCCTGGAAAAATTGTCCTCCACAAAACAAAACTGGTCCCTCGTACCAAAAAGGTTGGGGACCACTGCTTTAGCCAAACAGAATCCCTTGCAGTTCTCTACCTGTCCTGTGCTTTCCTACATCCATTCCTTTGTCTGTGCCTTTTCCTCAGCCTGAAACGCTTGTGTTGCTTTCGTCTTACCCAGTCTGTGACCTTGAGCAAAGCCTTCAACCTCTGATTCCAGTTTTTTTATCTACTAAGAGGGGATCATAGTACTTACCTTACAGGATGGAAACATTTGAACATATGGAAAGCAGCTGGCTTCATCCTTGCTAGCAAAAGTACTAATGGAATGATACGCTTCTCATTCATCTCTTGGTCCTTCTCACGTGTCTTCTGGATCTTGCTAACTCTCTTTCCTCCATCCTGATAGCATCCCCTGGTTTACCCCCTAACAAAAAGCCTCTCCTTTTTTCTCTCCAGAGCTCTTCCTGCAGGTTCTATCACACCCCTCTCCCCCTTCCTGAGTTTCTGTTGTTCAGTTCAATGAACAGTGAATGATACCCATAGTATGTAGGCACTGGTTACCCACTGATGGGTCACACATTGGCCCTGACCTTTCAAGGGTCCAGGCCAACCATCAAGTTCCAGAAGGTACAAAGAATGTTTGCATGTAGTCTCTCCTTTCTGCCAGCCCGATGTCTTTCCAGCCTTGGTTCTTTCAGCCAAGGTCCCAGCCTGCTTAGGAAGAGATACCAGCTAGCTGGCTGGGACCCAGGGACCTGCAAAATTATTAACTGGCAAACCACCCTTTGCCCTCATCTTTGCTCTCCCGTCCTCACGGGCTAACCCTCCTGTCAGCTCCTCTGTGTGGGTATTGTGTAGGAAGTACCCTTTGTCCTCTACAGGATGGAGAATGGAGAAGCTTGACACAGCCCCCAGGAGGCTGCTTCCATCTCCATCTGCCAGTTCTGTGGCCCCTCAATCTGACCTTCAGTTCCTATTCATAGCTGATACCCCTCTCTCGCATTGTCTTTTCCCTCCACTGTTCCACTCACTCACTCATAAACATGCAGGCATACTTTTTTCCATTTTTTTCCTCATTGCAATTTCTGCTTCTCTGATCCTACCTCCGTTTAATATTTGTGCTGAAACAGATAAAGGAAGCCTCAAACAATCATGGGAATGGAGTTCATACAGATAGTGGTTTTCAGGCTGAACTTTTGGAGAAACAACATCAATGGTTTATCTTCTTGAGAAAGAGGATGGAGACGGGCCCTTTGAGGAACAGTGAGTGAGGCGTGAGTCAGACAGGGTGGGACCCGGGGAAAGTCACCACCTCATTTCCCATTAGTCAGGAAGGCTCCATGAAGGAGATGGAATTTCAGTTGCTGGACTGGGTTTCCTTTCCCTACTACACCTGGCCTTCATCCTTATCAAACCTATGAGTTCCTTGACCCCCTTCAGTTTCTCCAGTTTATCAGTGTACCCTTGGCTTAGTTTTGTCTACACAGCCTTCACTGAACCCTCTTCCCAGCAAGGCCTTCCATCTGGCTTCCCTACAGATCCCAAACAGTCCTATTTCCGCTCTTCTGACTCTCACTCACTTAGCTCTGCTGGAGAACATCACACAGCCTTCTAAACTGGTATACTCCTCATGGTCTCCCACCCAGTGGGGTCTTCCACTCTGTTCACCAAGCTTTCCCAGCACTCCATCATCAGCTACTCCAGACTGTACCACTTCCCTATAATTATTTATCCTACTGCCTACCCATCCCCCCATGTTCAGCAATACCTAACATCTGACTACAGGAAAAATTAGACTCCTTTAGACAAAACTCTCTCAATTTCCTCCCATTTCCCTGACGAACTTACTCTATTTCCATTCTCCTTAGCCAGAGGCTAGTCTCGTTATGTGTGTGCTGGATCCTACTGTCTCTCTCCACACAGCATTTAAACATGCTTTGGCCTCTTCCCATCAAGAACAACCATCTAGCGTCAGTCTGGAGGTGAGAGCCAGGCATTGATATTTTAAAAGCTCCCCAGTTGATTCTAGTTATAGCCAGGGCTGGAAAACATAAACAGAATATAATCCTGTCTTCTTACTGTGGCATACAAGGCTCTTCATAAACTGACTCATGCCTACCTTTCCTGCCCTTCCCATATGCCTTCTGAACTGGAGTCATACCAAACTACCAGCGTTCCCCAAACCTGCCACATCTCTTGCTTCCATGCCTTCACATACATGCTTCTCTCTGCTTAGAATGCCTTTCCCTGCTTTCTAAAAAGTGTCTTTTTTTTTTTTTTTTTTTTTTTTTTTTTTTGAAAGAGCCTTAATCTTGTCGCCCCGGCTGGTGTGCAGTGGCGCAATCTTGGCTCACTACAACCTCCGCCTCCTATGTTCAAGCGATTCTCCTGCCTCAGCCTCCCGAGTAGCTGGAATTACAGGTGCCCATCACCACACCTGGTTAATTTTTCTGTATTTTTTAGTAGAGATGGGGTTTCACCATGTTGGCCAGTCTGGTCTCAGGTGATCCACCTGCCTCAGCCTCTCAAAGTGCTGGGATTACAGGTGTGAGCTACCGTTTCCAGCCTAGAAAGTATCCTTTAATGTTCAACTTAAGTGTCATTTTTGTGTCACCTTCAAGAATTAGCCTCCACACTGGGTTAAGGTGCCCCCGCACCCCAGTGCTTTCATAACCCTCTGGGTTTATCTCTATGGGAATACTCACCATATATAATTGCTCATCTATATGTCTGTCTTTTCCATCAGACCGAGTGTTTTGCAGGAACCCCAGGGCCATGAAGATGCCATTTGGTAGGATCTGAGGATAAGTGGCCTATATTAGATATTTGAGGATGCTCTCTCCCATCCATTCACTGTTTGCCAAACTGAACAAAATAAACTCAGGAGGTGGGAGAGGGGTATGAAAGAACCTGGGACAAGAGTTGAACAACTGTCTTTGAGCATGTTCACTCATGTAGTCAGTCAGCATTTATTGAAGGCCTGCTATGGTCATTTACCAACATGATCCAGGTAAATAAATACACAGTTGAAGTTTCCTGTCACTATTGTGTTTGGCCCCAGGGACAGTTTCATCATCTATAATGGTCTGCTCTCTCTGTCTCTAGTGCACTCTTATGATGGACATTTAAACCAAAATCTCTCAATAGTGCTCTCACAACAGTGGTTTGCACACAGTAACTGTTTAGGAAATATTGTTAAAATAATGCTCATGAATCTACATATAAGTATATACCTTCAAAATACACTTCAATAAGTATATATTGGGCACTTTCCACCTTGTCCATTAAATGTTGAGACAGAAACAGTGCTAAGCACTTTACATGGGTTATCTCCTTCAGTCTTCACAGCAATCCTATGAGATAGGTACTGTTTTTGTTCCCATTTTATAGAGGTTCAGCAACTTAGATAAGGTCACACAGGTATTAATTGGAACATTTAAACTCAAGCCTTTGGAATCAGGTGTGAACCCAAAGTCACTAGGGTATACCTGGCACACAGGCTTTCAGTAAATATTTATGGACTCAGTGATACTGTTCTCAAGGGAAATGGAAAGGTTTTTAAATTCTTATTGTCCTCTCCACTTGACTCTGAGTCCCTGGGCCTCTCTTCCTTTCTTACAACATCCCATTCACACTAACATTCACTCAACAAACATGGAGGATCAACTGAGTGCCAGACAATGGGCCACATGCTGGAGATATAGAGATGACGAAACCTGGCCCTGGCTAAGAGGAGCTTATTGTTTTGGGATTCAAATAAGCAGATAATTACATTTGTGAGAGCAAGAGGAGGGAGTGATTTACTGCCTAGGTGACCTGACTGGTCCTTGTGCTGAGCTGGGGGCAAGGCTTGAGGGTTGAGAGGGGTATGAAAGATGCTGACATCCTCAGGGAATGGTTAAAGCACCGGGTGGGGCCCAGGAGAGTTGTCACTGGTAGAATGAGAGGACTAGGCAGGGACCAGATCAGGTGGGACCTTAGTGTACAGTGCTAAGTTAGAAGTTGGAGCTTTTTAAATAGTGAACTCTTCTGCCATTTCCTTTGAAGGATGGGTACTAATGGGCTGGGTCATATCTGTTCTTTGGCTCAGACCTCTTACCTAAGCTCTAGGACTAAACTTCCACATAGCTATATCCCACCATTTGTGAAGTCATTTATTTATGTATTTATTATTTATTGAGATGAGGTCTCTATCATTCAGACAGGAGTGCAGTGGCGCAATCTTGGCTCACTGCAACTTCCGCTTCCTGGGCTCAAGTCATCCTCCCACCTCAGCCTCCCATGTAGCTGGGACTATAGGCGTGCACCACCATGCCCAGTTAATTTTTTGTAATTATTATGTTTTGAAACGGAGTCTTTCTGTCACCCATGCTGGAGTGCAGTAGCGTGATCTTGGCTCACTACAACTTCCACCTCCTGGGTGCAAGCCTCCCCAGTAGCTGCGATTACAGGTACTTGCCATCATGCCTGGCTAATTTTTGTATTTTTGTAGAGATGGGGTTTCACCATGTTGGCCAGGCTGGTCTTGAACCCCTGGCCTCAGGTGATCCGCCCACCTCAGCCTCCCAAAGTGCAGGGATTACAGGCATGAGCCACCACACCCGGCCAATTTTTTGTATTTTTTGTAGAGACAGGGTCTCACCAAGTTGCCCAGGCTTGAAGTTGTTAGCTCAAGCAATCTGTTTGCTTTGGCCTCCCAAAGTGCTGGGATTACAGGTGTGAACCACTGTGCCCAGCCTGTCCCATCATTTGTGAACATCTTATTCTCTCAACCGCCAAGTCTTCCGAATTCCTTATTCTTTTTTTCTTTTTTTGACACGGAATTTCGCTCTTGTTGCCCAGGCTGGAGTGTGATGGCTCGATCTTGGTTCACTGCAACCTCTGCCTCCACCTCCTGAGTAGCTGGGATTACAGGTGTGCACCACCACACCCAGCTAATTTTTGTATTTTCAGTAGAGATGAGGTTTTGCAATGTTGGCCAGGCTGGTCTCAAACTCTTGACCTCAGGCGATCTGCCCACCTTGGCCTCCCAAAGTGCTGGGATTATAGGCCTGAGCCACCATGCCCAGTCAATTCTTTTTTTTAAAAAAATGTGTTTATTTTCCTTGTGGAACAGGGCTGCCCCATAGGCAGTGTGCCCAGAGTAGCCCAAATTCCCTAATTCTGTCCACTTTTACACCAACCAATCCTACAAGCAGTTATTCAATTGTTGTGTGCTCCTGTTCCAGGGGCCGCTGGAGGTAGAAATTCCATTTCACTAAAACCTAGTCCGTCCTTTGCCCCGACTAGTTGAGTCCAGTTAGTGAGTGTGGAGGTGGGGGCTGGGGCACCGGTGTGGAGTAGTAGGTAACTAAATATATAGAGCCAGTCCAGCTGTCTGGAGGAAAGCTCCACATTGTCCGCCTCCTCCAATCCCATCAGTTTCCAGACCTTCTTTGGTCAGGCTGGCGTTCTCACCTGGTCTCCTTCCTGTGCCCTCCTCACACTGGCTGCCAGAGTGAAGTGATTCAGACAGATAGACTGCAAGCCCCGTGAGTGCAGGGACGGTGGGTGGTCCATAAACATCTGATGAATTAATGATACAAGCCTGATTATAGCCTTCTCAAAAATCTTTACTGTTTCTCCTCTGCTTCTAGAATAAAAGTCAGATCGCCCCATTTGGCCTTCAGGACCTAGTACATTCAGCCACAGTCAGCCTTATGTCCTTTTCCTTTCACTACCTCGAAGGCCAGTTTAGCCGGTGATTCACAATGCTTGCCCCGGGCCACTTGTATCCTCCCACTGCCATTCCAGGCTGCCCTCAAAAGCGGATCCTAACGCTTAGGGCTCCTTCAAGTGCACAGGCTCGTGAGGCTTCTCTCTCGCTCAGACCTCCTGCCACCCTAGTCTGCCCTCAGCACACGCAGTGTGCTCCAGCCCGCAGCTCTGCGCTCACCCTGCAGGAGAGGGAGCTCTTTGAGTGCAAGGCCAAACCCTCCCCGCGAGCCCTGAGCCTGGCCTGCAGCACACAGATATGCGGTCCTTCTGGGGAGCAGTCACCCGGGGACAAGCCCGGGCTCTGGGGTGCACGTCAGGAAGAAGCGGCGTGCTCCGGAGGCGGCCAGGCCGCAGCCACCGAGCAGGGCGGGCCCGGGCGGCGAGGAAAGGGGTTGGGAGCCCGGGCCGCGGCGCTTCCTGCCGGGACCCGGCGGCCCGCCCCTGCCCCCGCCCCGGCCGAGCCTGCGCTGCCGGCCTCCGGCCCCGCCGGCCGCCCAATCAGCGGGCGCCCCCGCCCCTCCCCCTCTGGTGACAGAAAGTCGGCCCAGCAGATGAGGAAGTGGCAGGCAGGCAGGCTGGCCCCGGGAACTTCTCTCTGGCCCTGTTCCCTCTGAGCCCTCCGCCGTTGCCCGCCTGGCCCCTACGGGTGAGTCTGGACCTTCCACCGGCTCTCCACGTGCCGGCGCCCCCTGCCTGGCCAGCCCGGCCCAGCCCGGCTCAGCCCTGCCCTGCCCTGCCCAGGCTGTGGGCGAGGCTGTTCCCGGGGCCAGTGGGTGGGAGGTCCCAGCTCCCTGGGGCCGGGCCTCGCCAGCACCCTCCCTCCCCCACACCCGCGTCCCTGGCCCCCATTTGCTTACACCCAGGCCTTCCTCCACCACTCCTGCTTTTGCCCCTCTCCTTCCTCCTCTCCCCTCCCTTCCCCCTCTCCTCTAACTTTGCCAGGCTCCTTTTCCCTTCCATCCATCTCAAAGGAAGGAAGGGACGGGCTGAGTTCTCCCACGAGGGACACGCCCAGATTTTCCTGCAACTTGGGGAGAGGTCCTCCCAGGAGCCTTGGGTCCCTCCTGGCCTGCCGGGTGTGTGGGTTGATCTTGGGGGCTGGTGGTAGAGAGATAACAGGCTGGCCGGCTCCCTTGTGTCGGGGAGGAACCTGTGTTGGCGCCCTCGCCTCCGCCTGGGCCCTGCCGGGGATGGGCGGCCAGCAAGCCGGAGGGTGGGGGAGCAAGTGAGGAGGGGATCCGAGCGTGACCAGGCACCGCGCACACGTGTGTGAGTGGCCCCGCGGGTGAGCCCGTGCGTGTGCCTGGGCGGCGGCCGAGCTACATGAGGGCCAGGAGCCACGCGTGTCAGCCCACGGAGGTGTTGGGTGGTGTGTCAGGCAGGTGACGTGTGTGCCAGCCCTCGGCGTGGCGCCTTGGCCATTGGGGGTGGAGAGGTGGGTGAGGGGCGGTGTGAACCGCAGGCTTGGGGCCTGACCACGGTGGGCCTAAAGAAGGTGGACCTCCTGGAGGTGTTGGGGAGTAGCTGTGAGGGGTGTGCGGGGCGGGAGATGTCAGAGGTGTGCCTCTTCACTCGCACCTGCACAGGTGCTTCTTTGGAAGCAGGGAGCCTGGGGCACCTGCTGCCCCAGGGGCCCTGCTCTGTTCCAAGAATGCCTTGTCCCTCAGGGACTGTGTCAGTACCAGGCTCTCCTGGGTCTGGCCAGAGGCGTTTGTGTCCCTGGGAGCCTTCCCCCAACATTCCTTCAGGCCCTGAGGGGGAGGGGGCCTAGCTTATCAGGACCCCTCCCTGAGGGAGGGGAAGATTCCTTCGACCTCCCCCACTCCTCCACCCCCTCACATGCCACTGGCTTCCCTGCCCCTCCCAGGAAGGAAAGAGTGCTTGTACCCATTCTGAAACAGGACAAACTGAGAAGTTATGGCCGGCTTAGGAGAGGATGCTGGGTGTGGATTTTCAGCAGTGCTTTGGGCCAGGGCTGGGGCTGGGGCTGGGGTCGGAGGAGGTTTCTGGCTCAGAACCTAGGACCTTAGCTCATCGGGCTGGTCCTGGGTGGGTGGGTGGTGAGTCTGGGGCTTTACTTGGATTTCCCAATCCTGGTGGGTCCTGCTCCCCCAGGTACTGACCTGTGGCCTGGACCCACCCTCCACCCCATGCGCAGTACAGCGGGGGTGGGCGGAGGGCGGGGCTGTTGCCAGATCTAGTCAGACAGGTGGAGCTGCCGGGGCAGGAGTCTCAAAGAGCCAGGCTCCAGGAGAGGAAGGGCTCTGCCAGAGGAGAGAGGAGAGCACCGGAGAGGAGAGGCTGGAGGTGAGAGCCCCGGGAAGGAAGAGGAGAAACGTAGGGAGATGAGTGTCCCAGCACGGGCAAGAAGAAATCCCAGGATAAGGTTCTGGAAGGGACACAAAGGCCCAGGGAGGTGAGAGTCCTGGCAGGGACAGGAGGGATCCTGGGGAGAAGAGAGTCCTAGGAAAGGTCCATAGGGACGGGAAGAGGAGAGGGCAGGAGAGGAGAGGTTGAAGGGGAGAAATCCCTGGAGAGAAGAAAGACCCAGAGCTGGGGAGGTAAGGAACTCGGGTGAGGAGGGAAGACGGAGTTCATTCTGAAGATGAGCTCCCTGTTGGTAAGGAGGTAAGACTCTCCTGAAGAGAACTGGAATTGAGAGTTCTCTTACGGAGGAAGAGGGAAAAGGAGGCCAGGAAGTAAAATTGTGGAGAGGAGAGCAGAGTAAGGTGTGGAGAGGAAGCGTGGAACAGCCCTTCCCAGGCAGGCAGGATGTGTGGGGAACAGATGCCTCCACCAAACTGCCTCCTCCCCCTAGTCCTCAGTAATTCTTTCCTTTCACTATTCTGTCCTTTCTGCAATGAGGCACTGGGAGTTGTCTGGTTCTGTGTCATCTCTGTGGGATGGGGGCGTGCAGTGGACTCTGTCTGACATACAACCTCTGTACCTCCCCAGAGTCCTTAGCCAGGATGGAGGCTGTCGTGAACTTGTACCAGGAGATGATGAAGCATGCAGGTAAGACGCTGTCTACCAGCCCTTTCCTCCCTCCTTTCTCGGGACCCCTGAATCTAGGGCTGTCTTCTAATGGAGAGTTCCTATGAACCCCTTGACCCTTTGTGACCTGACCTCATGTCTGTAGACCTAATGAAGACTCTTTGAACCCTGTGACCCTTCCTAACTCCTTGGACCCTTATTCGTAGATCCCCGGATCCAGGGCTACCCTCTGATGGGGTCCCCGCTGCTAATGACCTCCATCCTCCTGACCTACGTGTACTTCGTTCTCTCACTTGGGCCTCGCATCATGGCTAATCGGAAGCCCTTCCAGCTCCGTGGCTTCATGATTGTCTACAATTTCTCGCTGGTGGCACTCTCCCTCTACATTGTCTATGAGGTGGGCCCCTGGGATGCCGGGCTTTAATTTCTGTCAGCAGGATAAGGAGCAGGCCATAGAGCCGGAGCATGGCATTTCTTCTTTCCAGAGAGGTTCAGATCCACGTCCTCAGCTAGTGAAGGGGAGGGATGGCTGGGAAGGGAGAACTCTGGTGGTCTAATCCACACCCCTTCCTAGTTCCTGATGTCGGGCTGGCTGAGCACCTATACCTGGCGCTGTGACCCTGTGGACTATTCCAACAGCCCTGAAGCACTTAGGGTAAGTAGGGGCTGGGGCTAGGTCATAAGCAACCTGGTGGATAGGACCAGTTTGGGACCTGTGCTCAAGGCCCAATTTAGGCAGGCTCTTAGAAGAGTGTATGAGGTCCTAAGGCTTTCCCAACTTCTTGCAGATGGTTCGGGTGGCCTGGCTCTTCCTCTTCTCCAAGTTCATTGAGCTGATGGACACAGTGAGTAGTTATATGAGATGTGAGAACTTATTGGGAGAATAAGATGGAAAGGCCAGGTTCTGAAACCCCTTCCCTCACTCTTCTCTTAGGTGATCTTTATTCTCCGAAAGAAAGACGGGCAGGTGACCTTCCTACATGTCTTCCATCACTCTGTGCTTCCCTGGAGCTGGTGGTGGGGGATAAAGATTGCCCCGGGTGAGTGGAGAAGGCCACTATGGGAAGAGTGGGCACCAGAGGCTGGACTCTACTGACGCTGTCTTATTGTCCACTCACAGGAGGAATGGGCTCTTTCCATGCCATGATAAACTCTTCTGTGCATGTCATAATGTACCTGTACTATGGATTGTCTGCCCTTGGCCCTGTGGCTCAACCCTACCTTTGGTGGAAAAAGCATATGACAGCCATCCAGCTGGTGAGGGGCTTGGCCTGACCTACCTATAACCATCCCCCCACATTCCTAGCCTGGATCCTGCCTTTATCCAGTCTCTCACCTTCAACCCCATCTCTCCCTACTCAACGGTTATCTCTTTCTCTACCCCTTCTTCCCCTCTAGTCTTCACTGTTCCCTCTGACCCTGGCCTTTCTCTGTCCTAGATCCAGTTTGTCCTGGTCTCACTGCACATCTCCCAGTACTACTTTATGTCCAGCTGTAACTACCAGTACCCAGTCATA
This sequence comes from Cacajao melanocephalus, assembly GCA_963573385.1. Lineage (NCBI taxonomy): Eukaryota > Metazoa > Chordata > Mammalia > Primates > Pitheciidae > Cacajao > Cacajao melanocephalus. Next base: position 134,786 of record CAUYLG010010312.1, on the reverse strand, counting down.
ATTCACCTTATCTGGATGTATGGCACCATCTTCTTCATGCTGTTCTCCAACTTCTGGTATCACTCTTACACCAAGGGCAAGCGGCTGCCCCGTGCACTTCAGCAAAATGGAGCTCCAGATATTGCCAAGGTCAAGGCCAACTGAGAAGCATGGCCTAGATAGGCACACACCTAAGTGCCTCAGGACTGCACCTTGGGCAGTGTCCATCAGTGCCCTCTCCACCTACACCTGTGACTAAGGCTTATGTGGTCAGGACTGAGCAGGGGACTGGCCCTCCCCTCCCCACAGCTGGTCTACAGGGACCACCGCTTCCGTTCCTCACCTACTTCCCCCGGCCAGCTCCAGGGACGTGGCCTCATTGCTGTCTGCCACTCCAGAGCTGGGGGCTAAAAGGGCTGGACAGTTATTATTTCCCCCTCCCTGCCTTAAACTTGGGAGAGGAGCACTCAGGGCTGGCCCCACGAGGGTCTCGTGGCCTTTTTCCTCACACTGAAGAGGTCAGCAATAACCTGTCACTGTGGACCCGGTCTCCTTCCTCCACCCCACACACTGAAGCAGTAGCTTCTGGGCCAAAGGTCAGGGTGGGCGGGGGCCTGGGAATACAGCCTGTGGAGGCTGCTTACTCACTTGTCTTAATTAAAAGTGACAGAGGAAACCATGGAGGCTGTGTGTATACATATGTGAGTGGAGGAGGTGGGGAAACACAACACCCTTGGCCCTGTCCATTAACAGAAGGGATAGATGGTCGAGTCTCCCAGCGGACATTTCCAGCTCTCTGATCCCAGTAGAGTAGAGCCCCTAGGAATGCTGCTAGGACATAGGTCATGAAAGAATAAAGGGATTACCTGAAACAGATAAACATGAAGGGAGACATGACTTTATTAGAAAAATAAAAAACAACTGAGGTGATGGCTTGGTCTTCAGCGGATGCCTTGGTGGATGAGGCTGCTTTTGGCTGCATTGGCCTTCTCCCGCTCCCGCCGCCGTGCAGGGTCCAACTCAAAACAGCGCCATAGCCTCAGGGTCTCATCTGCTGCTGCGGATGCCACTGTGGCCCCATCTGGGCTCATGGTCAGACTCAGGACCCGGGATGTGTGACCTGGAGCAAATGAGAGCAGTACATACGAATGCTGATGCAGCCATAGCCTGCCCATAAAGGAGGCACTGGGCCACATGCGTCCCTTTTTTTGTAACAGCATTATTGAGATTTAATTCACATACCATACACTTCATCCTTTTAAAGTGTGCAGTTTAGTGGTTTTTAGTATATTCACAAAATTGTACAACTGCTGAAACTAATTCTAAGACATTTTCAGCACTTCTCATTACCGCAACCATTAATGTGTTTTGTCTCTGGATTTGCCTATTGTGGACATTTCAGTCAAACAATATGTAGCCTTTTACGTCCAGCTTTTCACCTAGCCACCTACCTTTCAGTTCAGCCACCTTGGCCATGGTTGGGTACTTCCAAATAACCAGCTGGTTCTGTGAAAAGCCGTGGCCTGAGATGAGCTCCTTGTAGTGGGGAGACCAGAGGATGGAGCACACCTGTGGAGAGGAGCTGGTGTGTACATGACATATAGCCAAGGCTACTTAAATCAGAACTGAGTCCATTCTAGTGACAGGCACCCTGCCACATGCTCCAGACTCAGACTTGAATGATCAGAGTCCATAGAAAAGTCCCTTGAGAAGCAAATTATAGACGCTTCCTGACTTAACCCTTTTTTGACTTTATAATGGGTTTACTGGGACTTAAATTGGGGAGCATCTGTATTATCCATTGTATAGATGAGGAATCAATCAGAAGGAAGTTCATTAGGTTGCTGAAGTTCACATTCAAGTTCAGTAGGTGACAAGAGCCAGAATTTGAACTTGGGCCATCTGGCTCTAGAGTCCATATCTATACTGAAGGTTGAATGTCGGGGGAGTGGAAGGAGAGAGCCTCAAATATCTTTCTAATGGATTTGGATTATATGCCATAGGTGATGAGAAGCCATCACAGGTTTAAGGACAGTATAACAGACCACTCAGACCACAGCATGGAGGATGCATTGCAGGAGACAAAAAAGAATGCTTGAGACCAGTGAGGAAGCCATTGTAGTGGGCCTCCACTGGGAAGGATGAGGAGAGGACAGATGTCAATGATATTCTGAGGTAAAACTGATAGATCCTGGTGAGGAGGATGAAAGATTCTAGGAGGCTTTTCAGATTTCTCAGCAGGTTCTGCCATTCTAAAGCAATGTGAGAGAGGAAGGATTTCAGGGAGGCGAGGGGAAGTGACATTTCATTCCCACATTTCAGGGAGTCAAGGGGAAGTAACAAGGTTAATTTGGGACAGATCAAGGTGGTGGTGCCTATAGGACATAGGATTGGAGATAGGCACAGACTGTAGGAAATGAAGCTCCTAAGTGAAAGCGGAGTTAGAAGTTTGGGAATCACCAGGGCATAGAGTTGATGAAGCCATTGGGGTGGATGTAGTTGCCCAGTAAGCATGCATGTAGGGCCGGGTGCGGTGGTCACGCCTGTAATCCCAGTACTTTGGGAGGCCAAGGCGGGTGGATCATGAGGTCAGAAGTTCGAGACCAGCCTGGCCAAGATGGTGAAACCCTGTCTCTATTAAAAATACAAAAATTAGCTGTGCGCAGTGGCAGGCGCCTGTTAATTACAGCTACTCAGGAGGCTGAGGCAGGAGAATTACTTGAACCCAGGAGGCAGAGGTTGCAGTGAGCCGAGATCATGCCACTGCACTCCAGCCTGGGTGACAGAGCAAGACTCCATCTTAAAAAAAAAAAATGCATATGAGACAGGTGGGAACAGCCAAAAGATTACCTGGGAATGGGCATCCACAGCACTCAGACATGCCCCAGAGCACACATTCCAGATTCGAATGTGTCGATCACTGGTGCCTCCTCCTGTTGCCAGGACATTGGACTGCCAGGGACACCATGCTACAGCCTAGGTGGGATAAAGGTGAGGTCAGCAGGTACTAGAGCTAGACAAGGAGCTGTAGGGGTCACAGATTAACCCAGTCCAATCCTACCATCCCTTCTCCCCTTAACAGTCCCCGGGTTATACGTGAGGGTCTGCAGAGGCTTCAGCCCAACCCCACTCACCTTGACAGCCCCTTGATGCTGGGTGAATGTTTGCAGAGGAACCCAGCCACCCTCTCCAGGAGCACTAGGCCACACATTGACCAAGTTATCATTGCCACCACTGGCCAAATGTCGTCCATCTGGGGCCCAGCGCAGCCCACACACTTCCTGGCTGTGGCCACTCAGTGTGGCCACATGGTGTTCTGCTACCCGAACATCATGGTGGTGGATATGGCCAGAACGTGATCCACTGGAAGAGGGAAGAAGGGAATCAGGTTCTGTGGCAGCACCAAATGCAAGCAAGCCAGAGCTGCTTCAGTTCAGGGGTGTACAGTCAAGGGCAGGGTGGGCAAAAATCAGACTGACTACCATAGACTAACAAAAACCACTGACCTGGACAGGATATAGCTGTTCCAACTTAGGGAGCCCACTCGGGCAGAGTGACTGGTCATATTTCGAAGCCGTTTCTGCTGCTGCACATCCCATAGCTAAAGAGAGAAGCCCAATAGGATGAGAGATTGGGACTTGGCATAAATATCCTCCAGCTGTGCAAGCCCGTTGGGACTGGTGAGAACTGCAGGGCAGGGACATGTCTCACCTGCACCTCAGCACTGCTGGTGCCCACAGCCAAGTAGTTGCCCTCTTTGATCCAGGCCACAGAGGATACATATTCCCCAGGCTGCTCCATTTGCAAAAGCTGCAGAATGTCACCAGAGCTTGCACTCCACAGGTACACACTGTTGTCCAGTGCCACAGCCAGGACATTCCCAGAGCTCCAATCCACAAGGTTCAGGTCTGTCAGAGGCAGAGAGAAGAGCATGAGCTTCCTTGTTTGCCTGGTCCCAGGCCCTCCTCCTCCATCTATGAAGCTAGGACAAGGATGCACTTACAGTAGTCATTTCGGATTTCTGGGGCATCAAGGATACGGTCTGGCAGGGAAGGAATGTAACGGCAGGTCTTCCGGTTGGAGCCAGGCGTGGCCTTTTGACTGTAGAGTACTTTCAGTCTGTTCTGGTAACCTGTGGCAACAGAGTGGGTCTAGACGCTGGGAAAATCAACACCTCCCTTGCCCTCAGTCTTAGATGGGAAGAGCAGACAGATATCTGTGCTCAACCCTGGGGATAAATTGACACTTCCCTCCAGGAACCAGGAACTTCAAGTCTTACCCTCTGGGGCATTTTGTGGTTTTCCACTGAGCCGAAGGATCTTGGCTTCCTCTACATCAAAACCGTTCAGGTTCAAAGCCCAGGCTTTCTGATGTTCCTGGCATAAAGGGTGGTGGAGAAGCAAGATGGTATTATCCAAAGAACAGTCAGGTCCTGTGCCTTAAGCCCCTCTGGGACACATACCTTCTTGGTGGGCGTCTGGCTGTTTTCAGGCTGGTTCTCCTTGCTCAGGAGGAAGCTGGCCACCTCCATCTGGGCAGCACTGCGTTGGGGGATATAGCGGTCACCGCCAGGTTTGCTAGGAGTGGTCTGAACCTTGCAACTGGATTTGCCTGGGGCGGAGAAAGAGAAGACAGTCTGACCGGGCTCCCTGGGGGAAGAAGCATGAAGGCTACTTTCAGCCAGTCCCTCTGGCACCCCACTGACCAGGAGTTCGGCCCGGAGTCCTGCCGGCGCTGTGGGATCGGTTGGCGGCCCGCATGGGTGAGGGGGCCGGGCCTGCGGCTTCCTTGGCTTTGCGCTGCCAGCGCGCGGGGGGTGCATTGGGGATGGGCGTATCCAGCTGAAGCAGCGATTGCAGGTCACTCTCGAACGCGAACTGCGCCATGGGAGCGCCCGCAGTGGGAGTGGTCCCTGCAGTTGGTGCCTGCGGAGCCCTGGAGAAAAGAGGCGACGGTGCTCAGGGGACAGCGAGGGACCCCTTCGCTCCTTGCCGGCCACACAATCAGGGCCACCCTCGGCTGCAGCCCCTTACAGCCTAGCACCCCCTTCCCCTGGCCACGGCCCCAACTCGGCTCAGCCTCTCCACCTCTCACCGTGCGCTCCCTAGCAGCTTGCAGTTCCGACCGGCTTTAACACGCCTGGCTTACGCCTCTTAAACTCTCCGCTCCGAGCACCCATTGGCTCCTTCAAAACGCAACCGTCGCAACCGTTGCCCTCGCCCATTGGCCTCTCCGGCTCAGGGGGCGGGTCTTCCGGGGCAAGTCTCAGCTCTCACGAGAGTCCAGATGCAGAGCGCGATTTGAAGGGTGCGAGAGGGGCTGGGAGTCGGCGCCAGAGGACCGGTGCTGGAAGGCGGGCGGGGCGGGGCATGCGCTGCCTCCGAGTCCTCGAGTTGCCTCTGTAGTCTCCTCTGCGTTCCCTCTCCCGCCGCGAGCTCAGAATGTCTGGCCCTGGGTGCTTCAGGGTCCAAGAGCCTGCGGAAGTTCACACTTAAATCCTGCACGAGGGTCGTATTTATGATGCAGAACTCGATGCAGAACCCGGGGGAGTGCCCAAGGCACTTGAGCTGTTTCTAGGAGGGCAAGGAGAGCCGCGGGCGGCAGCGGGGCAGGGGATGGGAGTTGAGAAGCTTGGGAGCAGGAAGAAGGCCAGAGCTACTTAGGGTGCATTCCACTTTAGCTTAGTGACGGGTAGGAACCCTGCTGGAAAGGAAGTAACGTGTGTTTGTCTTGTTTGCTGTTGTTTTACAAACAGGGAAAATGCGGTTGAAAAGGGGGAATGAATTCCTTAAGATCAAGAAAAAGGATCGGTATTCTAACCTGCCTATCTGGAAGATAAGGTTAGACTGCCCTACAGGAGGCACTGTGGCTTACCCCATGGGGCTTTAAAGGTGTGAGGGCCTTAGAGATCTATTATTCTAACCTGTGCGTGGTGCACCCTCCCCACTTCGACAAATCCATATTCTGCAGATAGAGAAACCGGGGCCCAGATAAGGGATGTGCCCGAGGTCATACAAAGAAGTTTGTGGGAATCCAGGTGTGACTCCCACTCGATCCAGTGCTCTAATGATGACTTGAGTAAATTGTTTTAATGTGCTCAGAGGTGGAGCAGCAATCATAAAAATAATGTACCATTTATGGACCATCTAGCTACCGTGTTAAAACAGTTTACATACATTATCGAGTTCAGTCCTTAATCCCATAAAGCAGATAGATACCCTATCTTCCTTTTACAGAAAAAAGAAACTGGGCCAGAGAGATCAGAAACTCGCCCAAAGGCATGCAGCCAATAATAAGTAGGGGAACCCAGGATTCAAACTGACTAATCCCTGCAATCTTAACAATATGCTATACTGTCCCAGAAAGAGGCTGAAAAAATCAGGTTTTCGATCGTTAGCCTAAAGTCCACTCCGATGCTGACAGAGAAAAATCTGGGGCTCTGCCAAACTTAATATTGTTATTATTTTTGACTTGAAACCTTTGTGTTTTCTATTTCCAATTACGTTGGAAAATAAGGAATTGAATATGCTTAGATTAGAGGTGGGGAGTTCCCAGAAAACACAGAAAAGGTTGTCTAGGGTCAAGCTAGTCAGGGTCTTAAATGTTAAGGTAAGGACTTTGTACTTGTTCTGCTAGGCATTGTGGAACCTGTGGGGTTTCTGTGCAGGGAAGGACCAAACAAAATATATCTGAGGGGTGAATATGGCCAGTAATTTGCAACCTCTGGACTAATGGTAGCTGTAGAGAAGGATAAAGGAATTTGTACATTTAAAAATAAAGGATTTGTGGGCATAATAGTCCAAGGAAAAAAAAAAGACAAGAAAAGAAAAGGATTTGGGGCGGGTGTGGTGGCTCACGCCTGTAATCCCATCACTTTGGGAGGCCGAGGCAGGCAGATCACTTGAGGTCAGGAGTTCAAGACCAGCCTGGCCAACATGGTGAAAACCCATCTCTACTAAAAATACAAAATTAGCCAGGTGAGATGGTGCACACCTGTAATCCCAGCTACTCGAGAGGCTAAGGCAGGGTAATCTCTTGAACCTGGGAGGTGGAGGTTGCAGTAAGTGAGATCATGTCACGGTACTCTAGCCTGGGTGACAGAGGGAGACTTTGTCTCAAAATAATAATACTAAAATAAAGGAATGAAGGAAGACAATGGAAATTATGCAGACATGGATCTTGAAGTGGGACGTAAAGTAGTCAAGTGGAATGATTACAAAAAAGGTCACATTTGGCCATTGAATATCAAATCACGGATGACTTTGGGGCGAGCAGGATCAGGAAAGTGGGTGCTTGAGATCCATTTGGGAGGAATTGCAGAAAGAATGAAACAGGGAGAACGGGAAGCCAGCAAGCATAGGCGGCTTGTGTTGCTCATCCCCTGATAGCCTCTGTATTGGTTTGCTAAAATTGCTGTAACAAAGTACCACAAACTGGATGGCTTAAATGACAGAAATTGGTTGTCTCACAATTTTGGAGGTTGGAAGTTCCAGATCAAGGTGTCTGTTGTCTGAGAGCTGTGAGGGAGAATCTGTTCCATGCCTCTCCCCTGGCTTCTGGTGGTTTGCCGACAATCTTTCGCATTCCTTGGTTTATAGAAGAATCACCCTGTTCTTTGCCTTTATCTTCACTTGGCTTTCTATGTGTATGTATGTCCAATTTTTTTTTTCTCTCACTCTTTTTTTTCAAACAGAGTCTTGCTCTGTCGCCCAGGCTGGAGTGCAGTGGCGTGATCTTGGCTCACTGCAACCTCCTCCTCCTGGGTTTAAGCAATTCTGCCTCAGCCTGCCAAGTAGCTGGGATTACAGGCATATGCCACCACGCCCAGCTAATTTTTGTATTTTTAGTAGAGTTGAGGTTTCACCATGTTGGCCAGGATGGTCTCGATCTCCTAACTTCATGATCTGCCTGCCTCAGCCTCCAAAAGTGCTGGGATTACAGGTGTGAGCCACCATGCCTGGCCCAATTGTCTCTTTTTATAAGTATACCAATCATACTGAATTAGGGCCCTGACCTCATCTTAACTAATTTATTATTATTTTTGAGATGGAGTCTTGCTCTGTTGCCAGGCTGGAGTGCAGTGGCGTGATCTCGGCCCACCGCAACCTCAACGTCCTGGGTTCAAGTGATTCTCATGCCTCAGCTTCCCCAGTAGCTGAGATTACAGGCACGCGCCACCACACCCAGCTAATTTTTATATTTTTAGTAGAGATGGGGTATCACCATGTTGACCAGGATGGTCTCGATTTCCTGACCTTGTGATCTGCCTGTCTCAGCCTCCCAAAGTTCTGGGATTACAGGTGTGAGCCACTGCACCCAGCCCCATCTTAACTAATTATGTCTACAATGACCTTATTTCCTAATAAGGTCATATTTGAAGTACGTGGGAGTTAAGATTTCAACATCTGGCTGGGCATTAATAGCTTACACTTGTAATCTCAGTGCTTTGGGAGGCCAAGGCTGGAGGATTGCTTGAGTCCATGAGTTTGGGACCAGCTTGGGCAACATAGTATCACCTTGTCTCTAAAAAAATACAGAAAACATTAGCCAACCTGGTGCTGCACACCTGTAGTCCCAGTAGTCCCAGGTACTTGGGAGGGTGAGGTAGGAGGATTGCTTGAGCCCAGGAGTTTGAGGCTGCAGTGAGCCGTGACCACACCAATGCATTCCAGCTTCAGTGACAGAGTGAAGACCCTGCCTCAAAAGAAAAAGCGGGTTTTCTTTTTGTTTTTGTTTTGAGATAGAGTCCTGCTCTGTCACCCAGGCTGAAGTGCAGTGCTGTGGTTTTGACTCACTGCAACCTCTGGCTCCCGGGTTCGAGTGATTCTTGTGCCTCAGCCTCCCAAGTAGCTGGGATTACAGGCATGCACCACTGCGCCCAGCCAAAAGAAAAAAGAAAAAAAAAAGACTTTAACGTGAATTTGAGGGAGAGGAGAGGAATATAATTCAATTCAATTCATAATATCCTATTGGTGGGAACCCAAGCAGAAACCAAAGCCCAAGGGAATGCTTTGATGCAGGCCACATGAATCAGCCTTGCTGAGCATAGGACAAGATGGAGAAGGGTGGAGAGTAGGTCTGGGTGGGACAAATGGATGACATCCAGTATACCCACTCTCCATAATTCCTCCCCAGCCATGTGAAAGGCTCTGACTTTACTCCTAGGGACCCAAAACTGGAATGGGCGGAGCATGAGCTTGAGCTGTCTATCCCCGTGGCTCTCACTGCTGCCTGCCCGTAGGTCAGCTGCATCCCTCTACCAAAGGCCACAACTCCTGCCAGGCAGCCCTCTCTTACAGCTACTCTCTGGTGATCTGGGAACCACTCCCTCCCTTACCCCTTGATGCCTAGGGCAGGTGCCAGCTCCTTGTTGTTGTTAGCCTCAGAGGTACTTGCACTGTTCCTTAATGGTTTTCCCAAATCTTGCCCTCATCTCTGTAAATACTGTTTGCCCTTTATTACACTCCCATCAAATTACCCAATTTGAGCGTGCCTTCTATTTCTGCCAAGACCCTGACTGATACAGCGGGTATGTTTGGAGCCCACAACAAACAATTACAACAAAACCATTTGTTCGAGAAGTAGAATGTGTTAGGAGAGTCCGTAACCAGAACTGTCTAAGCATATTTACTGCTGCATATGAATGGTTTAGAGGATGAGGACAGTTGGCATGGGGTTAAAGTAACCTTGCCCAGAAAGATTTCATTCGTTTAGAAAAAATTTATTGAAGGCCTACTATCACGCACCAAGCAGTACTCTAGGTGCTGGGGGAAGACGACAAGTAAATCATGGCCCTTTCCCTCAAGGAGCTTGCAATCTAGTAGTGGGGACAGACATGTCACCAGTTGGTTGCAGTAGAAGCCTGAGCTGGAAATAAGAACTTTGGAATGGTCAACATATAATAAAGGCAGAGAATAGATGGGATTGGAGACTCTGTTAAGAAATGGAATCTTGAAGGACTGACTGTAACAATTGGAAGAAATGCTAGAAGAAGAGAGTAAGAAGGAATAATTACAACAGTAATTCAGATATATTAATCATTTACTATGTCCTAGGCACTGCGTTTTACTTAGATTATCTCAATCCTCGTCACAACTCTATGGGGTGCTGTTATTATGCCTGTTTTATAGATGAGAACACGAAGGCTCAAAGACATTAAGTTATGTGCCCAAGGCTGCACAGTTAGCAGATGTGAAGGTCAGGAATTGAATTCAGCTTTGACTCTAGATCTAGTTTATTCTCTTAACTACTAGTACACTCAGCCAGGTGCGATGACTCATGCCTGTAATCTCAGCGCTTTGGGAGGCCGAGGTGGGTGGATCACCCGAGGTCAGGAGCTCAAGACCACCCTGGGCAACATGGTGAAACTCCCTGTCAACTAAAAATACAAAAATTAGCCAGGTGTGATGGTGTGTGCCTATAATCCCAGCTACTAGGGAGGTTGAGGCACAAGAATCGCTTGAACCCGGGAGGCGGATGTTGCAGCGAGCCAAGATGGCACCATTACACTCCAGCCTGGGTGACAGAGTGGGACCCTGTCTCAAACAAAAAAACTACTAGTATACTCAAAGAGGCAGTAACAGAGCCAGCAGGGAAGGTCAAGTTATAGAAGCCAAGGTAGGAAATAATTTAAAGAAGTGAGTAGTCAGCCATGACAAATTTCGCAGAGAGATCAAAGGAACTGATGATTAATGAGATCCTATTGGATCTTGGAATTAGATGTGAGGTGAACTTTGCCTGGGCAGTTTCACTAGCAAAGTGGTAGCAGGGGAACTAATTGAAGTAGTCTGAAGAGTAAATGGGAAGTGGGGAAGTGAAGGCTTGTTTTCAAGGCATTTGGCATTAAACAGGAGAGAGAAAGTAAAGGAGGAGTTTAGTGAAATAAGCCTGCCTGTGGAGAAAGGATTCTGGTTTTATGTCAGCAGCAGTAGACTAAGATCAGTGCTATGAAGCCTAACTATAAGGGCAGACAGAGGGGAATGGAGGTGAGGTCTGGGGTGCTTGTGTTGTGGGGGTAGGGTAGGAAGGTTCACAAGTCTAGAGGGTTTAGCTCTGTCCAGGGAACTGGGAGTGAGGAGCCTGTCCTCAGGGCTGTTGCCAATAGCTTAGTGGTAGGTAGGAATGGTTGGCGATGTTGGTGGAACGTGGGGACCCTGACTCGGCCATGGGTGGGCGCACAGACAGAGGCATGGTTCCCAGGCAAGAAGGCTGTAGTCTTCGGTAGTTCATCTGGGCCTGGGAGGAACACACAGGCAAAGGAGTCCCTTCTGAGGATTTAGGGAGGATTTCAAGGAGGCTGGGTTCCACTTCTTCACAGGTATCTGAGGCTGTGGCCTTGGGCTGAGAGAGATGAGGAGAGGGGCTGGATTAGAGCAGATCCTGCGGGAGGAGGCGCTGGACCGTACAGGAAGGAGAAGGGCTAGGGTAGTGCTGGGGTAGTGCTTGGGGATTGCACACTGGTAGGCAAGGACCTTGAACAAGTTGTGTTGTGGGGGCAAGGATCCAGCACCCGGCAGGGTTGGTGGTGGGCACAGGGGATGGGAGCACACTCACTGGACTTGGGGTTGCAGTGTCCCTAAGGTACTGGCCTAGGACCCGGTGCAGGTCTGGAAGTGAGGGCCACAGGGCATGCCTCAGTCTCCTGGGGGAGAAGGAAGAGAAGCAGACTGAGTCAGGGCAGTGAATTGGGAGGGAGGAGGAGAGCAGCTGGGATTAGGGAGCAGTGAGGGCAGGGAGTAAGGCCTGGAGAGATTAGAGCATGATCAAGGCAATACAGTCAGGCAGGGGAGTGGAGGTAAGAAGAAAACCTCAGGTAGGGGAGGGAAGTTATTGATGGGTAGGTTCAACAAAAGGTGCTGCAGTTTCCTCAAACATTCCAATGAACAGAAAGTGCCCTCTGTCTGGAACACTGGATTCATTCCCTCACCTCATTGTAGGACTCTGTTCAAATGTCATCCCTGACTACCGTGCCTGAAATTCAGTAGTCTCCCTTTATCTGCAGCGGATATGTTTCAAGACTCCCAGCAGATGGTTTTCCTATACGTACATACCTTTGATAGTTTACAAATTAGGCATAGTTGGCCAGGCGTGATGGCTCAAGCCTGTAATCCCAGCACTTTGGGAGGCCGAGGTGGGTGGATCATGAGGTCAGGAGATTGAGACCAGACTGGCCAACATGGTGAAACCCCATCTCTACTAAAATACAAAAAATTATCCAGGTGTGGTGGCTGCACCTGCAGTCCGAGCTACTGGGGAGGCTGAGGCAGGAGAATTGCTTAAACCTGGGAGGCAGAGGTTGCAGTGAGCCGAGATCGCACTACCGCACTCCAGCCTGGAGACAAAGCAAGACTCCGTCTCAAAAAAAAAAAAATTAGGCACAGTAAGATATTAACAATGACTAATAATAAAATAGAACAATTATAACAATATGCCAGCAACATCACTACTCTGGTACTCTTGTACTTTGGGGCCATTATTAACTAAAATAGGGGTTACTTGAACATAACCACTGCACTACCGCAGTGAGTTGATCTGATAACCAAGATGGCCACTAAGTGACTATGGGGCAGGGAGTGTATACAGCATGGAGATGCTGGACAAAGGGATGACTTACATCCCTGGTGGGACAGAGTGGGATGGCAAGAGATTTCATCATGCTACTCACAATTTAAAATGCGTGAATTATTTACTTCTGAAATTTTCCATTTAATTTTTTTGGACCTTAATTAACCAAGTATAACTGAAACCACAAAAAGTGAAACTGTGGATAAGAGGGGACTACTGTAGTGCCACTTCCCTTCCCCATCACACTCTATCTCCTGCTATACTTCGTTTTTCTTTATAGCACTTGTACATTTATTATATTGTTAAATGTATTTCTTTTTGTCTGTCTCACACCACTAGAACATATGCTCCCCAAGAATAGAGAGTTTGTCTATTTGTTCACTCCTATATTTCAGGGTGTAGAATAGTGTCTGACCCATAGTAGATGCTAAGTAAATTAGCTGAATGAAGAAAATCAGTGGAGCTTATTAGTAAGTTACTGGAGAGGGTAGTCTCTCCGGGAGAAGTATGGATTAAGGTGCATTGGGGAAACCTCAATTCTTTAACTTCATATTTCTGCATGTAAGGACGTCAGCAAAACATTTCAGGCCTCTTCACTGACCTCACTCATATGTCTCCAGGGGAGGACGTGTGACTTACCTGGTAAATTGAGGAAAAGGAACTGAGTATGTCTGGCTCCGCAGAGTACCTCTTTCGACTTCTCCAACTTTTTTGTCAGATCTGGCTACCTGCATGGAGGCTACCTTCCAGTCTCCTCATACATATGGGCAGATTAAAAGTTCGAAGAGAGATGGTAGCCCACAAGAGCGGCACTTGAACCAGCCTAGGACCATCAAAAGACACCGCCTGGAGGAGCTGACTTCTGAGCTAAGTTTTTAAGAAGCAGCAGATGAAGGACGGAGGTGGGATGCATTCTATCCTGCATGTTTATAGCCTCCAATGGCATTTCTCCTCAGCCTTAGTCTTCCCACATAAATGAGTCACTCATTAATAACTTTTATTTAAGGGCCTGCTTCTTGGCAGGCACTGTGCTAAGGATTTAAAGATGACCAAGTAAGGTATAATAGGGAAGATTGAAGATACATACAGAAATAAACACAGGAAAACACTACTGGTACTGTATTGGAGCACAAAGCAGCGGCCAAACGGGAGGGTCAGGAAAGGTTTCTTAAGAGTTGGCGAAGAAAGTTATTTACAGATGAATGGGTTTAGTCAGACAGGGAGAATATTTCGGGCAGAGAGGACATTATGTGCAAAGGCACTGAGAAGTAAAAGCTGACTTGTGGAGAAAACCACCAACAGTTTGGAAAGGCTGGTGCACAGGGTAGAAGCGGGTGAAGTGCTTGCTGGCAGAGGCCGATTTTACAGAGCCTCGCTTGCCATCATAGGGGGCCTGGACTATGTCCTGGGAGCTATTAAAGGGATGTAAGGAGGGAATTGACAGGTTCCTGTGCACATTTTAGAAAGATTATTCTGATGGCTGTGTGAGGCTAGATCGGAGGAGGTAGAGGTTCTGTTTCAGTGAGATAGGTCGTGTCTGTGAGGCTAGAGAAAGGGGGCCATTGCTTGGATGAGGTTTAGGAGGTGGGACCTAATGGCCGATTGGATGGGGTGAGCGCCTTGGCTGAAGGGTGGACGATGGCTTTGTCGCCGAGCGAGCAGCAGGAGGCAGGGCTGTGAGGTGTGAGGTACAGTGGGCGTGTTAGAGTGTAAGGAGCCGCTGCGAGTCCCAGAGGAGACGTGCAGGAAGCGGCGATGCCGTAGGTGCGCACGGGCGGTGGCCCGAGAGCTGGGGTCACAGAGCCACCCGAGGATGCTTGTTTAGAGGCCTTCGGCTCCGCCCCGTCCACCGCCCGTCTCCTGCCTGGCGGGGGCGGTACCTGACCTGTAGTGCGCAGGAAACTTCCACCTCAGCAGCAGCAGGCCCAGAAGGGCGCTGAGGCCCAGCACAAGGAACAGAGCGGTCACCAAGGAGATCCAGGCTAGGAGACAAAAAAGGTCAGACCTCGGCCCACTCTGGCCGGAGCCCCGCCCTCAGCCCTCCAGCCCTTGTTCTGGCCCCGCCCCTCGCCCCCCCTGGACACTGCGGGCACCAGCGCAGCCGACGATCCGCATTGCCAGGGCCCCGCCCCTCTCCGCGCCCCGGTCCTCCCGCACCCAGCGCCCCGCCCCTCTCCGCTCCCCGCTCCGCCCTTCCCGCACCCGGCGCCCCGGTCCTGGCGCAGGCGCTGTGCGGCTTTGGCGCTGCCAGGGCTTGCCTCACCGGTCTCAGAGGCGGTCTCCACCTTAGCTGAGTCGGACCAGGAGCTCCAGGGGCCTTGGTAGGTGGGGCCGTTGAGCCTGGCGCGCAGCTGTAAACGGTAGCGAGATCGCGGACGCAGCTCTAGGGTTCCTCCTCGGGCCCCGAGAGGCGGCTCCACCACCTACACAGAGAAGCGTGCGGGTGGCCAGGCGTCGGGGCTTCGACAGCCTGGCGTCTGTTTGACCCACATCCTACACCTCCGAATCCCCAGGCGGTCGGAGATCCCCACAGGGAGCCCCACCTGCGGAAAACTCGCTTCCCGGCAGAAACAGGATAGAGCTCCCTAACCGAGAGCCTCTCCCTAATGGGATCACGCTCCGCCCGAGAGAAACGCGCCAGCGCTCACCTCCTGAGCACAGTCCTCACCTCAGAGAGCTACGCATCCTAACACCAACACCCAGGTACACCCTCGGCAGGGATCCCGGTACACAGACACCCTGCCGGGTGCTCTCACCACAACTCCAGGACGGGTGATGGAGTCACACAGACCATGCCACAAATAATACTCATGCTGCAGAGGATGCCAGATTTGCGCTAGGCGCTGGAGTACAAACATCATGTGTACAAGCAGGAAGACAGCAAACATTTATGATATGTGTGATACTCCAAACATTGGGTTAGACACTGGGGAGAAAGCAATGAAACACGGTCTCTTACCTGTCTAATGAGGGGGACATCCAAACAGGTAGATAATCACAACAATTAATTAGTGCAAGGCACCATGGAAGTCCAGAGAAGCATTTAATGCTGGGTTTTGTGCTACAGAGTGGTTTAGTGTGCTATAAGCATGGATGAGAAGGCTGGATGGTCACAGATGAGGCTAAGGCAGTACTGGTAAGAATTTGAGGACTGTTAGTACTTTATTGCCATCAACTTAGTTGTTGATGAGTAGGGGGAAGGGACAAGGGAAGCAGAGGAAGAGTCAACGGTGCTTTCAGGCTTGGGTACTGGGTAAGTAGTGGGGCCATTGTCAGAGCCAAGAAGCAGAAGAGAAGTTTAGGGTTCAATTTTATAGAGTTCAACTTTAGGGTTTCATTTTATAGGGTTCAACAACAATCTAAATGAATCAATGGTAATGTCAGGATGGTGATTACCTTTGGTGGCGGAGGACCTTGATCCTGGTTATGGTTACATGGGTGTATACTCATGTACAGATTTTATGTTGAAAATTTGTATACTTTGTTGTATGTAAGTTACATCACAATAAAAAAGTAAAGCTTCAGGAGGAAGAGGAGTTCCGTTTTGGATACACTGAGTCTGAAATGTCCAGGGGAGGAAGTTTTGGTAGAACCATCTTATAAGATGTTGTACACAGTTTTATATATGTGTGGCAAATGAGAATAAAAGTAGACAAACTAATATTTAATGTATATCGAGCACCTTCCATATGCCAGGCAGTACGCTAGGTATTTAGATACAGTATTTAATTTTTACTGTAACTCCATATGGTAGATAGCTTCATCCCCATTTCACCAATGAGGAAACAGATTTCAGATGTTTTGGTAATTTGCCTGTAGTTTGTAAATTCCTCTCCATATGGGAGTTAGAATGGTAAAATTGTGATTGTTCATGTATGGCCATTGAAATCATGGAGTTGAAGCACTCACCTGGGTAGAGCATATCTATTTTATCAGAGGAGAAAAGAGCCTAGGATGAGACTCCAGAAAGCACAGCATTTTATGGAAGGCTGGACAGGAGGGGCCAGGAGAGGAGAGTGAGAAAGTTCAGTCAGAGAGTTAGGAAGAAAATCAGGGAAGACTGATATCCCAAAGACCAACGGAAGAGAAATGTTGAGTAGGAGTAGCCAGCAGAATCCGATGCCCAAGAGAGATACCAGTTGAATCCAATAAACATAGATATACTAGCAGAGACATGGATACATAAACACTTTCACTCCTGCTAACAGGCATGGTCAACCCCAGGGATCCCCTGCGTAGTGAGGCCTGTGGGCATTTGTTCCTTAACCATACCTTCCAGTCCTGATGGTCTTCTCCTGTGTATCGGAGTTGATAGCAGGTCTCTTGGGCTGCCCAGGATGATGGGTGCTGCCACTCCAATTCCAGATGCCCACTGGAGATCTCCCTCCAGTGCAAGTCTGGGGTGGGGAGGCCCACTACAGGGATGTCAGCAGGGAGTAGCTTAAGCCCTTCTGCGCATGAGGAGTTATGCCATCAGAGCCATGGGTCAGAAGGGTCAGAGTTGGGGATCCTGGGTATAGGGTCCGATTCAGTGGGGGTGGGAACTACGTGGGAAGAATGGGGAAGAAAGTTCTTACCAGCCTGGTGGATCCAGAAAGGGGAGCCCAGGTAGCTGTGAACAGCACCCAGGGCTGTGGTCACCTCCACAAGGATGTGAATAGCACTGTCATTTTGTGACTTGAAGTGGCAGCGAGAGAACTGTGGGGTCTGTAATCCTGGATTTGTTTCCTCTTCCTCTTCACAATTCTCCCAGATGGGGTACCTAAGACCCAGCCCCACAGAGTCATTGAATCAGGCCTGCCCCAGAGAATGATCTGAGGCTTCCCATCCCACAGGAATGATGGCCTGCAGGGATTATCATCTGACTCCTTCCTTGGACAGGCCTCCAGAACTTTCCTCTGTCTTTATGCCATGATGTTTTCTTTCTTTTTTTTTCCCCCTCCTTTGTTCATTTGTTTGTTTGTTTTTGTTGTTTTGCCATGATGTTTTCTGAAGTCAGCTTTGCTGTCTGGCCTCTTTCCTTTGAGAAAAGGCCTAGAATGACATGTGAAAACAGCATGGGTTTTCACCAAGAGTTCAGGTCTTGGCTTACCTTTGAATAATTTTGGGCAAGTTACTTGGTTTATCTCTACTCTAGTTTCCTTCTATTTGTAAAGTGGGTTAATGATACCAACCTCACAGGATTGGTTCAAAGATTTATTTTTTTTCCAGGCAGGCCTAGCATGCATAGTTGAAAGATTAAAGCACCTTTGGCCAGGTGCGATGGCTCACACCTGTAATCCCAACACTTTGGGAGGCCAACGCAGGTGGATCATGAGGTCAAGAGTTCGAGACCAGCGTGGCTAACATGGTAAAACCCTGTCTCTACTAAAAATACAAAAATTAGCCAGGTGTGATGGTGGGCGCCTGTAATTCCAGCTACTCTGGAGGCTGAGACAGGAGATTCTTGTGAAACAAGAAGGTGGAGGTTGCAGTGAGCTGAGATTGCGCCACTGCACTCAGCCTGGGTGAAAGAGTGAAACTCTGTCTCAAAACAAAAACAAAAACAAAAACAACCTTATCTTTCTGGAGAAAAATATCTTATATTTTTAACTTGTTCTCATACGGCATTCCTTTTACCCCTATGTGTTATTTTGCTATTAGATTATTACAATAGCCTCCTAACTGGCTTTTCTGCTTCTGTTTTTGCCAGTACCTTCAACTTGTGCTGCACACAGCTACCAGAATTTGCTTCCAAAAATGTTGATGTGATAATGTCCAGAATATATCACAAATCTATTTATTTTGACCTTTACCACTGCTATGTTAGATGAAACCACTATTACCCCTTGCTTGGATTAAGGCAAATTTCTAGCTGGTGAATCTGCTTCTACTCTTTTTTTTTTTTTTTTTTTGTGATAGAGTCCTGCTCTGCTGTCCAGGATGGAGTGCAGTGGTACGATCTTGGCTCATTACAACCTCTGTCTCCTGGGTTCAAGCAATTCTCCTGCCTCAGTCTCTTGTGAAGCTGGGATTACAGGCACCCACCACCACACCTGGATAATTTTTTGTATTTTTAGCAGAGACAGGGTTTCACCATGTTGGCCAGGCTGGTCTCAAACTTTTGACCTCAAGTGATCCACCCACCTCAGCCTCCCAAAGTGTTGGAATCACAAGCATGAGCCACCGCGCCCAGCCTGCTTCTACTCTTATTTATTCACAGAGAAACATATCTTTTAAAAATACAAATCAAATTATGTCATTGTTTTTTGCTTAAAATCCTTCAGTGTCTCTTCATCCCACTTGGAACAAAACCCAAACTGCAGGCCTACAGGACCCTGTGATTCGGTCTCTCCTTGCCTTGCCATTCTCATCTCTTACGATTCTCATGCCAGTTTATCACCCTTCATCCGCACAGGCCTTTTTTCTGTGCCATGGATATGCCAAATGCCTATCTTTGCACTTTGCCTTTGCCTTGGATTGCTCTGACTGTAGGTCTTCATGTGACTCATTCCTTCTTGCCATTTAGATCTCGGCTTATCTGTCACCTCCCTGGTGAGGCTTTTCCTGGCCACATAGTCTAAATTAGCAACACCCCCTCCCCCGCCTACCACACGCCCCCTTTAGTCTCTATTATAATTGTGTTCCTTTATTTCTTTACTTGCTTGTCTCTGCCTCCTTTTCCCCTCCCCTCTACTAATGTAAGCCCCAACAGTGCTGAAACCTTTTCCATTTTATTATTTGTTTTTATTTATTTTTATTTTTATTATTTTTTTGAGACAGAGCTTTGCTCTGTCACCCAGGCTGGCGTACAGTGGCGAGATCTCGGCTCACTGCAACCTCCACCTCCTGGGTTCAAGCAATTATTCTGCCTTAGCCTCCTGAGTAGCTGGGACTACAGGTGCGTGCTGCCATGCCTGTTTAATTTTTTGTATTTTAGTAGAGACAGGGTTTCACCATGTTGGCCAGGATGGTCTCGATCTCCTGACCTCGTGATCTGCCTGCCTTAGCCTTCCAAAGTGCTGGGATTACAGGCATGAGCCACTGTACCCAGCCCATTTTATTTATTTTTAACATTTCTTTGAGACAGTCTTGCTTTGTTGCCCAGGCTGGAGTGCAGTGGTGAGATCTCAGCTCACTGCAGCCTCTGCCTCTGGGGTCCAAGCAATTCTCCTGCTTCAGCTTCCTGAGTAGCTGGGATTACAGGCACCTGTCACCACACCTGGCTAATTTCTGTGTTTTTAATAGAGATGGGGTTTTGCCAGGTTGGCCAGGCTGGTCTCGAACTCCTGACCTCAAGTGATCTGCCTGCTTCAGTCTCCCAACGTCCTGGGATTACAGGTATAAGCCACCGTGCCTGGCCTCTTTTCCATTTTATTTGTTGCACTGTCTATCCCCAGTGCCTTGCACAAAGTCACCCTCAATAATTGTTTATTGAACAAATGAATCATGTCTCCCTCTTGATTATAACCCCTAAGTGGCTCACCATCACTAAAATGGGTATGTTTACCCATTTAATCAACAAATAATTGATACTATGTGCCAGTTGGTACTGTGCCAGGCCCTATGAGTGCATAGAGGAATAAGCGTCAAAGAGCTCTAATTTCACTGGGAAAGATGGAAAAACAAACATGATGTTTTTCTGTGATGTGCATAGACTGGCTTGGGAACATCAAGGGGGAGCATCCAACCCAGACTGGGAGGGCCAGGGAATGCTTCCTGGTTAAGCTGATGTTTAGACTGGGTTTTGGACTAAAAATAGGATAGGCAAAAGGGACAAACAGGCATCTTAGGCACATGGCTGTGCATAGATAAGAGAGTGTGGTACTTAGGGGGAAATTCCAAGTGGTGCAGATGATTTTCACATAAAGGGCCTGGTGGTAAGTGGTAAATGTGAGACTGCAGGCCATATCATGGAGGGCCTTATGGCCTTTCTGGGGAACATGAACTTAATCTTGCAGTAATTATGTAGACATTTAAGGATTTTAAGCAGGGAAGTCCCATAATTAGTTTTGTACTTTAGGAAGATCATTCTAACTACAGTCTGTAGAAAGGATTTGTGAGGGCCAAGTAGAAGCAGGGAAATACATTATGACACTCTTGTAGTTTTTCATGTGCAGTGTGCTGAGGATGAGAAAATAGGGTAGAGGCAGTGGGATAGAGGGAAAGAGATGATTGAAGAGTTATTGAAAAGGTAAAAATGACAAGACTATTTCTGGTTAGGCCTGGAGGGTATGGGAATGGGAGAAGTCCAGGATGATTTCTACTTTTCAGGCCAGGAAAGCTGAATTGGTGGTAGGATGGGGGGCAATAAAGAAAAAGCAAATTTTTTTTTTTTTCAGAAAGAGTCTCAGTCTGTTGCCCAGGCTGGAGTGCGGTGGCATGATCTCGGCTCACTGCAAACTCCCCTTCCAGGGTTCAAGCAATTCTCCTGCCTCAGCCTCCCAAATAGCTGGGACTACAGGCATGCACCACCACACCCAGCTAATTTTTTTTTTTTTAATATTTTTAGTAGTGACAGGGTTTCACCATGTTGGCCAGGTTGGTCTCCAATTGCTGACCTCAGGTGATCCACCCACCTTGACCACCCACCTGGCAGGAAGAGCAAGTTTTGTTAGAGGAAATGATGACTGCAGTTTTGCTACCCTTTAGTCCACTCAGGCATCTGTATCCTATGGATATCTATGCAGTTATTAAAAAGAATGAATGATATCATTTTGTAATGATCTCTGAGACATACTATTAAACAAAAAGGTGAGTCAACAAGCCATATATATAATGTGATCCAATTTATATTTAAAAATTAAATGTTAGGCTGGGTGTGGTGGCTCACACCTGTAATCCCAGCACTTTCAAAGGCTGAGGTAGGTGGATCACCTGAGGTCAGGAGTTTGAGGCCAGCCTGGCTAACATGATGAAACACTGTCTCTATTAAAAATTCAAAAATTTTCACCTGGATCATCCCAAAGAAAAAAAAAAAAATTCAAAAATTAGCCAGGTGCAGTGGCTCATGCCTGTAATCCCAGCACTTTGGGAGGCCAAGGCTGGCAGATCACGAGGTCAAGGGATCAAGACCATCCTGGCCAACATGGTGAAACTCCGTCTCTACTAAAAATACAAAAAATAGCCGGGCATGGTGGCACGTGCCTGTGGTCCCAGCTACTCGGGAGGCTGAGGTGGAAGAATCGCTTGAACCCAGGAGGCGGAGGTTGCAGTGAGCCGAGATTGGGCCACTACCCTCCAGCCTGGTGACGGAGCAAGACTCCGAAACAAAAAAAAAAAAAAAAAAAAAATACAAAAATTAGCTGGACGTGGTGGTGCACATCCATAATCCCAGCTACTTGGAGGCTGAGGCAGGAGAATCACTTGAACCCAGGAGGTGGAGGTTGCAGTGAGCCAAGATTGCACCACTGCACTCTAGCCTGGGCAACACAGTGAGACTCCATCACAATCAATCAGTCAATCAATCAATACGAGGTTGGGCATGGGGGTCTGAGATGGGAGGTGTTTTCTTTATCCTAAGAATAATGGGAAGCTATTGAAGATTTTTAAGCAGGGAGTGTTATGTTCATTTTTGCATTTTTAAAAGATCTCTTCAGGCTGGGCACAGTGGCTCACACCTGTAATCCCAGCACTTTGGGAGGCAGAGGCGGTGGATCACCTGAGGCCAGGAGTTCAAGACCAGCCTGACCAACATGGTGAAACCCCGTCTCTACTAAATACTTAAAAAAAGTAGCAGGGTGTGGTGGCATATGCCTGTGTAATCCCAGCTACTCAGGAGGCTGAGGCGGGAGAATCACTTGATCCCGGGAGGCAGAGGTTGCAGTGAGCTGACATTGCACCATTGCACTCCAGCCTGGGCAACAGAGCAAGACTATCTCAAAACAAAACAAAACAAAAAGATCCCTTCAGTACCTATGTGAAGAATGACTTGGAAGACTTAGGGTGATCAGTTACTATGTCTTTTCAGTAGCCCAAGAGAAAAGTGATGATGGGTTATAGTAGGATAATGACAGTGATAGACAAGTGGGCAGATTTTAGAGATGGTTAATAGGTAAAATCAATACAACTTGGTTATAGGTTAGATATGGAGAGGATGAAGGATTCGTTAGGTGCTTGGTGGAAGTCTTTGAAGGCCAGGCTAAATTTTTTTATGGCTTTGATAATGCAAAATTGCAGTACATATTTGAATAGGGGAAACCATGCAAAGTTAGAGCTTTACAAAAGTCATGCACAGTTTGAGCTTAACAAAGATCACTCTGTTAGCAGCATCAGGAATACATTGGAGGTGAATTAGACTGTAGGCTGTTGCAGTGGTCCCAGTGACATGATTAAGGCTGAACTAAACCAAAGCATTCCCAGTGGGAATAGAGAGGGGTTGAGAAGATAAATACTGATTGGAGGATGAGAGAATAGATAAGAGAGCATTGGAAGCTGTATGGTTTTGGGACAAGGGAGGAGAGTGAAGAGGACCAAGAACAATCTGTTCCTTTTTTTCTGCAAGACTGTAGCTCACTCCCATGACACCAACCTCAATCAGCAGTTCGGCTCTCACCTGTCTCTGGGGCAGCACCGTGCCCTGCTGTGGTAGATGAAGCCTTGGGAGCTAGCATGGTCCTGTTGCTGCCATTGACAGGTAACATTCTTCAGGTCCAAGGTAAAGCATTGCAGTCCAATTGCCACTAAGGTCAAAGAAGTCAGTCCCATCAGGCCCAGGTGCCCCTACTGTATAGGGTGTTCAGATAATTTCTACACACGTAACTTAGAACATTGACTCCTATTCTCTCTTCTCTCCCTGAACACAGTTCATCCTGTCCAATGGCAAGCTCAAGGTCATCAGGAAGGACCATGGTTCCCAGAGCTTCAGATCCAGCCCAAGCTTCCCTAGAGATCTTTTTTAATCCCCTCCCCACCTCCCCATTCCTTTGTTGACTTACCTGCATCCCCAGGCAGGTCCACAGTCACAGGGAGGGACCAGGATCCCCAGGAGCCACGGAGGGAGATCCCATCAGGTTGGCTGCGCAGCTGCAGCCAGTAGGAGTTGCCAGGCTGGAGTCCTGAGATGAGGCAGCTTCCACCCACTGCAGTCAGAGCTGAAGCCTTGGGAGGAAAATCCCAGCTTCATAATCTAGGCCTGCCTGTCAGCTGAGACAGCCTCCATCCCTTATATTTGCACAGCATCCCTGTGGAGAGGAGCTCAGCTCCTTGCTGGATAGATACACACACAGACTGGGGGCCAGGTTGGTGGGTTTCAGGTGGTGTTCAGGGCTTTGTTGGGAAATCTCCATTAATTTCGAGACCTGAAAACCTTCACTTTTGCCAGTGGGAATGACCCAAAGTAGGAAGCCCCTAAATAGACATGGCTCATAACTGAGCCTATACTAACTCTCCAAGGACCAGGCTGGGTCTGGAATCCCCAAAGTATGGGCTGTCCTTTCCTGGGGCAAGACTGGAGGTGGGAGATAAGAGGTGGGGCAGAAGGAGGTCAGCATACTTCTCTAGTTGGGGAGGTCTGCTTTGGTCCATCTTGCCATGGCATTGTGGGTTGAGGACATGGAGGCTGGTCCACAACAAGGGCTGAGCGTAGCCCCTGCAGAGTAGGGCAGCAGGTTTCTGTGTCGATCAGCTGTATGACCGTGGGACCAGTGGAGTTCTTGGGATCTTTGGGGCCATAGCGGAGTTCGTACTTCAGGAAATCACTGAAACCTGGAGCTGGGGGCTCCCAGCTGATCTGGAGTTCCCCTGGCTGGCTCCCGCCCATGGCCTTGATGACACTGGGGGGAGCTGGCAGGCCTGAGGGCAAGACAGGGCACATCAGAACTCTCTGAGTGCCACAGTCTATGGCTTAGCCTCTGGACTGCAGAGAAGGATGCTGGGGGCTGAATTGGGGCAGCTTCTGGATTCAAAAATTGTAGACTGTCATTCTTCTGGAGGGCAGGCTAGGGAGGCTCCTGATTCTGTTCTTCCCTCATGAGAACAGTGACTTCATTGCAGTATGATGGCTTGCTAGACTGAGTGCTTCTTGGAAGCAGGGATCCCTTTTTCTCTCCATATTCTCATCACCTAGCCCAGTGTCTGGCACACAGTAGGTATTTTGTAACTCTTGAATGGGTGTGAAATGATTTGTGGGGCAGGTCTAGTTATAGATGCCAAAGCTGGGAGGAATGACCAGGGAGTCTTGGGGTGCCTCTGGGAGTCTGGTAATAGGGGTGTCTGTGCTGAGCTGAAAGGGCAGAGACAAGTCTGATTCCAGGAGCTGGACTGGGGGCAGCAAGTGGAGGGGGCAGAATGATGGGAGGATGGCTCTTACCTACAGTGTCCACAAAGAGCACTCGCTGGGTCCGAGTCTGGTTCAGGAACACATTCTTCACCCAGAGGTGCAGCTGAAAGAAGAGGCGTACTTCCTCCTGGTCTGGAAACTGGCACACATATCGGGTTCCAAAGCGGGGCACGCTCTGGGAACTCAGGGGGCAGGCACGGGGCTTCTCCCTGTTGGCATAGCAGAGGTCCCTCCTACACAGCCACCATGCAGAGCCCTGAGGAACCAGACCTGGGCCCATGCCCAACTTCTGTCTCTAGTACTGTAATTTTACTTCTCACTGCCTGGGACAGGTGGGATTAGGGGTTATGTAGGGGCTGGAGCTGGGGCCCACATACATCCAAAGTACAACTGTTCGAAAAGTGGCTACTTAGGGCTTACATTCAGAGTGGTCCTCTGATAGGCAGGGACGCTGCTGGAGTGGGACTCAGCTAAGTACAGGGACACATATATGGGGTATGGGGCATAGCCCAGCACCTACCCCTGGTAGGCATACAGCAGCTGGTATGTTCCACTGGGCGCTGCCTCTTCCTCATCCCAGAAGCAAGTGAGGTCCTCAAATGTTCGGGAGAAACATTTCAGGAGCTCTGAGTCCGAGGCCAGCAAGGAGACATCTGATGAACAGCTGGTGAGTTGGCCCTGGGTCCTCCCAGGCATGTTTATGTGGAAAGGGAGGGGACCAGCAGGAGAGCTCTTATTCTATGTCCCCTCCCAGGGCCCTGCATCACCTCCCAGGGCTCCCTCCTCCTGGGCATAGGTGATCTCCACCCTCTGTGCACCTCACCTTGGCTGCTGACTTGTGCCAGGTTTTGAGGGGCCAGGAATAGGCAGGAGGAGACCATGAAGAGGGCCCAGGAGGGCATCTTCTCCACCACTGTGTGCCTGCCTTAGCCCATCCTCCCTTCAGGAAGCCGGGCCCCAATCCCCTCCCAGGCCAGCCCCTCGGGTTCCTGTCAGATACAGCCCCACGTCCTGTCTCTGTCCCTGCCCCTCTGGGGCCCATCCAGACCACACTGGGGCCAGGGGCCAGGGAGGGGGAGTGGGCAGGAGGGAAGGAGGAAATTGAAAGAGAGGACCTAGGCCTTTTGGTGGGAGGGAGATGGGGGTTGTATATTTGCTGTGTACCAAAAGGCAAGTCATCCTCTGTATCTATGTTAACGATTATAGAATGGTATGATAGCATCAGGGTAGCAACCTTTCCTGAGCACTTACTATGCTGCCATGTGTTAAGCACTCTATATCCATTGACAGTCCTCACAATAGTCTTGTTATTACCATTATAGAGATGAGGAAACGGAGATGCAGAGAAGTTAAAGATTTGCCCAAGATTACATACGTAGTAAGACGTAAAGCTCAGGCGGTCAATCTTCAGAACCCACATGTGTAACAACCATCCTGTGCTCTTAGGAGGTGTAATCTGCTGAGAAATGACTGTCTCACAGCCAGGCCAAATGGTGGCTAATTTCCACTTTAATGGTTCTGTGACTTTGTGCATGAATAAACACATTCTCCCTGGAACTGGACATGCCCTCTCCATTATGAGTGGCCTCCATGGCTACCTCTAATCCCTTGCTACTCAAAGTGTGGTTTGTAGACCAGGAGCAACAGCATTACCTGGACACTTGTTAGAAATGCAGAATCTTAGGCCCCACCCCAGGCCTATTAAAATAGAACTTGCATTTTACCAAAATCCCCAGATGGTTTGAATGTAACTTAAAGTTGGAGAAGCAGTGGTCTTCAGTACTTCTATCCTGTTTGCTCAGAATCAGTGGATGGGGCTGGGCGTGGTGGCTCATGCCTGTAATCCTAGCACTTTGGGAGGCTGAGGTGGGTGGATCATCTGAGGTCAGGAGTTTGAGACCAGCCTGGCCAGTATGGTGAAACCCCATCTGTACTAAAAATACAAAAAAATTAGCCAGACCTGGTGGCGCTTGCCTGTAGTTCCAGCTACTCATGAGGCCAAGGCAGGAGAATCTCTTAAACCCAGGAGGTGGAGGTTGCAGTGAGCTAAGATCGCATCACTGTACTCCAGCCTGGGTGACAGAGCAAGACTCTCTCTCAAAAAAAAAAAAAAAAAAAAAAAAAAAATTAGCCAGGCGTGGTGGCTCACGCCTGTAATCTAAGCACTTTGGAGGCCAAGGCAGGTGGATCATCTGAGGTCGGGAGTTCAAGACCAGCCTGACCAACATGGTGAAACCTCGTCTTATATATATAGATATATAAAATCAGTGGATGGCTGGTCTCAGCTCTTCATTTAGGCTGTGGTCATCTCCTGTCACTGAACCCCAAGCCTCCTCTTGGGACTGCTCTGTGTGTGGATTTTACGCCAATTCAAGGAGCTTTGCCTGTTGTGTGGGTGGGGATGGGAACAGGAGGTGCGTTGTGGGGAGGGTGCATAGCCACATTAATTCCCATTTTTAGCCCCTCAGGCTGCAGCTGGGGCTCCCATTGCTGGACTCTACAGACTAAGTATCCTCAGTATCACCTTCCTCTCTTCCTCCTTCTGAATTAATTTTACTAACAGAATTGTGGGAGGTGCTGGAGGAGATAGATGGAACTCCTTCCACCCTCCTGTGAAGTCTTAGTTTCTCTGGCACCATTTCTCTGCAAGCAGTCCCTGAGTCAGTTTGTCTTTAGCTGTACCTGGCTCTCACGTTACAAGGACTGATGGTAATGACTTTGGATGCCTTCCCCAGTCCCCAGTCAAAGGCTACCCAAACTTCTGTGAGATAAGTGAGAGGGGAAACACAACTTTAGTGTTCATGCAGTCCCATGGCTTTGATGCTATGTATATGCTGCTGACTTCAAAAAAGAATATCTCTAGCTGGGACTTCTTCCCTGGGCTCCAAATTTCGATAGCCAGCTGCCTACTTGACTTCTTCACTTGCCTATCTAAAAGCATCTTATACTTCTTTTTTTTTTTTTTTGAGATGGAGTTTCACTCTTGTTGCTGAGGCTGGAGTGCAATGGTGCGATCTCGGCTCACTACAACCTCCGCCTCCCAGGTTCAAGTGATTCTCCTGCCTCAGCCTCCCAAGTAGCTGGGATTACAGGTGCACGCTGCCATGCCTGTCTAATTTTTGTATTTTTAGTAGAGACAGAGTTTCACCATGTTGGCTAGGCTGGTCTCGAACTCCTGACCTCAGATGATCTGCCTGCCTTGGACTTCCAAGGTGCTGGGATTACAGGCGTGAGCCACCATGCCTGGCAAGCATTTTATACTTAACGTGGCCAAAATAAAACTCTGGTTCTTGTTCCCGCCCCAACCCTCTTTATTTTTTTTTCCTCTAGCCTTGCCTACCTCTGTAAATAGCATCACCACCTACTCAGTTGCTTGAACCAACACCCTCCATACTCCTTGATTCCTGTCTTTCTCTTACTCTGCATTCTACATCCAATTAATTAGCAAGTCCTGTCAGACCTTCCTTCAAAATGTATGCTGAATCTGAACACGTTTAACCACCTCCACCCTTAGCATCCTAGTCCAAGTCTGGGTTACTGTAATAGCTTCCTAACTGGTGTCCCCGCCTCCATTCCCAACCCCACCAGCCTGTCCTCCACACAACAGAGATATGTTTAAAATGCACATCAGATTTCTTCACTCACCTCTTAAAATCCTCCAAAGATTTCTCACTTGGAATACCACTCAAATGCCTTCCGATGGTATGCCTGGCCCTGCCTGGCCCTGGCCCCTGCCTACTTGAATCTTATCTCCTACTTTCTTTCTTCCCTCTCAGCCAGCCACAGTCATCTCATTGTGTCTCTCATCTTAGTCTTCTTCGTATTCAACCTTTCTGCAACACTTGATAACCTTCATCCTTCCAACATTCTCCTGGTTTCCTCCTACCTCCTATCACTTCCCCACTCAGTTTCCTCCTGTGGTTGCTCTTTCTCTTAAATCTTGCTGCCTCCAGGTGTCCCTGGTCAGCCTTTTCTATTACCAAAGTGATCGCATGGCTTCAACTCTATCTGCACACTGGTAACTTGCAAGATCTCATCAGTCTCTCAAACTTCAGATTCTCAGTTGGACATCTCTATTTGTTGTCCCATAGGCACTTCAAACTCACCAAGCCCCAAGTATAACTAACTCCCATACGCCCTTAGGTCCTCTCTTCAAGCTCTGTTCTGCATCTCTCATGGGCTACCTAGGCTCCTAAGCCTGGAACTTGAGAGTTGTCTTCAAACCTTCCTTCTCCCTCTAAACCTACGTCTAAGTTCTTACCAAGTCCTGTGTCTTCTACAGGGAGGCAGTATAATAGTGGTTAAAGGTGCAGGGCCTGCAAGGGGCTTGTTTATAACTGTCAAGAGAGTTGAGACAGGGGCTTTCCTCTTCTGTATGGGAGGAGGTCCACTCCCTGTCCTGTCATTTTCCTATTTTCCTTTGCTTCCACACAGCTGGAAAAAGCTGCCTTCTTCAGGCCTTGATTTCTTTAGAAAATCAAGCAGGAACTGGGATTGGGCCTAGGAAAAAAGGAGGCCATGTAGGTCTGCCTGCTGTGGTGAGGGAGTCCTGCAGGCTCTTTAAAGTCCAGCCCTGTTCAGCAGGCCTAGGCTTTCCTGTTGGGATATAAGGCCAAAGACCTGGCTTATAAAACTGGTATTTGATCTCTGCGTAGCCATTGTTCAGAGAACTCAAGGGATTGCTGGATGAGGATTGGCTCAGGCTGTAGTGTGCTGACAGACTGGCCGGGGTGGGGTGAGGTGTTCTGTTTGGTAGCATTTGCTGCTTTTTTTGGTGTAAATACTTCCGTCATGGCCTGTTTCAAGGTGCTAACATGATGTCACTGAGCAGTGAGCTGGGAAGATAATTGGCTCTTCACTCTTGTGAGCCTGTGCCCGTGCACTTGCCCTTTATCTCCCCATGTTTTTGGATTTCCCAACACCTGCCATTTTTATCCAGTCAGAAAATCTGGGACAGGTAGCTTTAGGCACTAGGATTCTCTATCGCTTCATTTCTCTCTCAACATTGCTAGTCGTCGGTCTAAAATGATGGTTCCGTTTGTACACTTAGCAGCATGTTAGGGTGCTGTATTTCCCCCACATCTTTGTCAATTTTTTTTTTTTTGAGACAGTCTTACTTTGTTGCCCAGGCTGGAGTGCAGTGGCGCGGTCTCAGCTCACTGCAACCTCTGCCTCCCTGATTCAGGTGACTCTCCTGCCTTAGCCTCCCTAGTAGCTGGGATTACAGGTGTCCACCACCACACCCAGCTAATTTTTGTGTTTTTAGTAGAGACAGGGTTTCACCATGTTGGCCAGGCTGGTCTTGAACTCCTGACCTCAGGTGATCTGCCTGCCTTAGCCTCCCAAAGTGCTGGGATTACAGGTGCGAGCCACTGCACCTGGCCAGTCAATGTCTTAGGTTTGCCATTCTCATAGTTGACAAATGGTGTCTCCTTAGGGCTTTTTCTAAGATTTAAATGGGCTTTCATTTGTTTATATTCTTCCTGCTTAAAATCCTTCTGCAGCTCCGCAAGATGAGGAAGACTCACCACTCAGTGCTGTAGCACCGGACACCATTGCTGGAAGCTCTCCCTCAGGATGCTCCATTCACTAGTCCCCATACCCAACCCCTTTCTAAGCACCGGGGCCTTGTTCCCATTGCTCCCCCAGGCACAGACCCACCCCACTTAGCCTGTTGAAACTTCCTTTGTGATTCTACCTGCCCCCAAGTCCCTACTTCTTGGGAGTCTTTTCTTATCCCCCACAGCTATATGCAGTGGGAGGGGGGGGAGGCTAATTAAAAGTGAAATAAATACAATTTCACATTCCTTTTAGAGGCCCTGCAGCTCTTTTGTGATCAGAAACAAACTGGATGGGCCTTTTTGTTTTAAAAAGGGGAGGCCCTTTGGTCATGGCCTTGATGGGAAGCATTAGAGAGCTGAGTTTGGGGGAAAAAAAGTGGATGGGAATTTTAGAATGTCCTGTGGTAACTCCAGAGAAACCAGAGGCGGGCTGGTACATGAAAGACAGCAATCTAAGAAAGGTCAACCAGTGAGAAATTCCAGCTAGGACTGTCTGAGGAGAATTCTGGAACGATGATGCCAAATACTCAGTGTGCTCCCTATTCTGTGAGTGCTTGGCTTCACTACAGCATACCCAGACATCAGTAAAGTGTCCTGTACACAAAACCCTCCATTCATGGTGTTTTAGGAACAAAGGGAAAGAGGTAAGGACACCTGTGGGATATAAACCCTTGGAGAGTCCTGGTAAAAACACAGGAAGGCATGCACTTCCCAAAGGATGTGGAGTAGGAACTGAGCCATAACAATTAGACACAAATGAAAAGGGGGACCTCAAAGGATACCCCTTGAGGTCATTTGGGTACACACACATAACCTTTCCTTCCTCTGTGTTCCCACAGAAACTTGAGCCTCTTTTTATCTGTAAAATGCCATGCTGTGCCCTCACTCTAGCTAGATAAGAACTGAACCCCCAAGTAGCGACTGTCATTTTTTTTTTTTTTTTTTTTTTTGAGACAGAGTCTTGCTCTGTTGCACAGGCTGGGGTGCAGTGGTTCGATCTCAGCTCACTGCAACTTCTGCCTCCCAGGTTCAAGTGATTCTCCTGCCTCAGCTTCCCAAGTAGCTGGGATTATAGGCACGTACCATCACGCCTGGCTAATTTTTATATTCTTAGTAGAGGTAAGGTTTCACCATGTTTGCCAGGCTGGTCTCGAACTCTTGACCTCGTGATCCACCCGCCTCAGCCTCCCAAAGTGCTGGGATTATAGGCGTGAGCCACTGCTCCTGGCCCAGGGACTGTGATCTTAAGCCCCTCCACCTGGGGTAGGCACTGGGTGGGAGTGGGCCTGCCCCCTCCTCCCTGACCCCCTCTCTTGACAGGATCCTGCCACCTAGCAGTGAGGAGCTCTTGCTGTTTGCCAGCACTATGGGAATGCATTGTCTCATTTCATCACACGGCCACCCTGTTAGGTGCCCTTGTCCTCACTTCACAGAAGAGAAAGCTGTGGCTAAGAAGGAGTCAATAAATTCAAAGTCACTATCAAAGGATGGAGCTGAGATTGGGATTCAGGTCTGTTTGACTCCAAAACCTGTTCTTTTAACTACTGCACAGATACCTCTGACTAGGACCATATTATGGCTGTTTCCTCCAGTTCGTTCACTTATTTAACATTATGTGCCTGGCACAAGGCCTGGTGTGAGTCTTGTGCTGGATGAGTCTGTGGTCAAAACAGGCACCTGGAGGTTTAATTCAAGTAAATGAAAACAGGACCAGTAGTTGCCCAGTAGGAACCCCAAGGGAGAGAGCTGCAGAGAATCCAGTTTGGTCAGCCATCTGTCCTCTGCCCTCCATGAGACACTCTGGCTCCTGAGTGGTCCTTAAGCTGCTGGGTCTCTCCCTGACCCCAGAATCCAAGGCCTGCTGAGGAAACATGAGGACCAGCCCCACGGCAGCCAGCTTCTGGTTTGCCTGCCCTGCCCTGCGAGAGGGCCTTGGGTGAGATAAGAAGATGCACAGGCCCTGAGAGGAGCCTGAGCTGCCTGCAGGAAATCACCCCTTCCTTGGGGGCGGGAGAGGAATGAATGACTCAAGGCCAACTGGTGGGAGTTCTGTTTTTGTGGCCAGGACGGGTTGTAGGGAGGCTCCTTGGATGAAGTACTCACTGGGTTTGCCTTTCCAGCTGCCTCCTAATGAAGCTTTTCCTCTTGCCTCTTCTGTTCTGTCCCTGGAAACAAGTTTGTGCTACTGGGCAGGTCTTTTGTTCCAAGCCCCGCCCAACCTAGGCCATCTCCTGTGAGAATATGGCTGTTGAGCAAAGCAGTGAGAACTGAGGCTGGAACAGGTGTGGGCAGGGGAGGCTGAGCATTTAGGAGTGTGCTCTGGACCTGCAGCTTGCTAACTTGTTTGTATTTGGGTTCTGGGTCTTCAGTGCCACAGTGGGAATGTGGAGACCTTCTGTTGGGAGAGGGTATCTTTGGGGCCCACAACCTGGAACATAGCATGTGATCGATATGTTTGTGGTGAATTTGGAAGTGTACTATTCTGGCCCTTTCCACTGTGCCAGAGAAGCAGCATAGTACTGTGGCTAAGAGAAGGACTCTGGAGCCCAAATAGCCAGGTTTAAATATCAGCTCTTGGCTGGGTGCGGTGGCTCACGCCTGTAATCCCAGCACTTTGGGAGGCTGAGGCAGGTGGATCACAAGGTCAGGAGTTCCAGACCAGCCTGGCCAACATGGTGAAACCCCATCTCTACTAAAAATATAACAATTAGCCAAGCATAGTGGCAGGCGCCTATAATCCCAGCTACTCGGGAAGCTGAGGCAGGAGAATTGCTTGAACCTGGGAGGCAGAGGTTGCAGTGAGCTGAGATCATGCCATTGCACTCCAGCCTAGGCAACAAGAGCAAGACTCCATCTCAAAAAAACAAAAAACAAAAATAAGTATCAGCTCTTGGCCAGATGCAGTGGCTCACGCATATAATGCCAACACGTTGAGAGGCTTAGGCAGGAGGATGGCTTGAGCCCAGGAGTTTGAGACCAGCCTGGGTAACATAGGGAGACCCCATCTCTACAAAAAAATTTAAAAAATTAGCTGGGCATGGTGATGCATGCCTGTAGTCCCACCTACTTGGGAGGCTGAGGCAAGAGGATTGCTTGAGCCCAGGAGGTCAAGGCTGCAGTGAGCTATGATTGAACCACTGCACTCCAGCCTGGGAGACTAAGCGAGATCCTGTCTCAAAACAAGAACAACAAAAAAACCCCACAAAAAGTCAGCTCTGTCTCTTACTAGCTATCAGACTTGAGCCAAGTTACTAGCCTCTCTGGTCCTGTTCTCTGTAAAATGAGAATAATAGTGGTGTCTACCTAATAGGGTTGTTGAAGACTGAATGAATGAATACATGCAAAATGCTTGAAACAGTGCCGGGCAATTAAGTACTATGTAAATATTAGCTGCTTTTATTCTTTTAGTGACTGGTATCACCACCCACCCATCATATAAACACAAGCTTGTCAGTAATCCTAGACTCTTCTCTTACAGGTCCCATATTCAACCCCTGTCCATTCTTTTTCTGTGGTTATTTCTTTCAGTTTGCTACCACCACACCATCATTTCACCCACACTGCTATAGTAGTCTTTCAGTGATCTCCTTGCCTTCACTTAAAAAAGAAAAACAGCTTTATTGAGATATAATTCACATACCATACAACTCACTCATTTAAAGTGTACAAATCAGTGGTTTTTAGTATATTCACAGATATGTGTAACCACAGTCAAATTTAGATCATTTTTATCACCTCAAAAAGAAATCCTGTACGTTTTACACTCATCCTCTTAGCTCCTCAACTTCCTCCTAGTCCTAAGCAGCCAATAATATGCTTTCTACCTCTATAGATGTGTGGCGTATGGAAATTTCATATAAATGAAATATGACTACTTTTTGTTGTCTTTTGTGACTGGTTTCTTTCACTTAGCGTGGTATTTTCAATATTTATTTACATTATAGCATGCATTAGTACTTCATTCATGCACCCACCCCCCTTTTTTTTTGAGACTGAGTCTCACTCCATAGCCTAGGCTGGAGTACAGTGGCACGATCACAGCTTACTGCAGCCTTGACCCCCCCAGGCTCAGCTGATCCACTCACCTCAGCTTCCTGAGTAGCTGGGACTACAGGCATGCACCACCATTCCTGGCTAATTTTTATATTTTTTGTAGAGATAGGGTTTTGCCATGTTGCTCAGGCTGATCTTGACCTCCCGGGCTTAAGCTATCTGCCTGCCTCAGCCTCCTAAAGTGCTGGGATGACAGGCACAAACCATCATGCTTGGCCTTCATTCCCTTTTAATGGCTGAATAATATTCCACTGTATGGATATACCATATACCATTTATCCATTCATCAGATGATGGACCTTTGAGTTGTTTCTACTTTTTGGCTATTATGAATAATATTGCTATAAACATCCATATACAAGTTTTTGTGTGCACATACGTTCTCATATCTCTTGGGTATATATGCCTAGGAGTGGAATTTTTGGGTCTTATGAGAAATCTATATTTAGAGTTCCCACATGTTTAAGGAACTGCCAGACTGGTTTTCAAAGAGGCTGCACAATTTTACATTCCCACCAGCAGTCTATGACAGTTCCATTTTCTTCCTTGCCAACACTTGTTATGTTTTTGATTATAGCCATCTTAGTGTGTATGAGTAGTATCTCACATTGGTTTTGATTTGCATTTCCTGATGACTCATCATGTTAAACATCTTTTCATGTGCTTATTGGCCATTTGTTTATCTTCTTTGGAGAAATGTCTATTCAGATCCTTCGTCCATTAAAAGATAGTGGGTTATCTGTCACTTTACTATTGAGTTATAAGACTTCTTTATATTAATATATTCTAGATATAAGTCTCTTATAAGATATATGACTTGCAAATGTTTTCTTCTATTCTGTGGTTTTCACCTTCTTGACAGTGTCCTTTGATGAACAAAAGTTTTCAATTTTGATGAATTCTAACTTACATATTTTTTATTTTGTTACCTGTGCCTTTGCTGTCATATCTAAAAATTGACTGCCAAATCTGAGGTAATTATGTTTTACTTCTATGCTTTCTTCTATGCTTTATAATTTTAGTTCTAATAATTAGGTCTTTGACCCACTTTGAGTTAATTTTTGTATGTGGTGTTTGGGTAGGAGTCCAAATTCATTCTTTTGCATGTGGCTATCCAGTTGTCCCAGCACCATTTGTTGAAGACTAGTCTTTCCCCATTGAATGGCCTTGGCACCTCTGTTGAAAGTCAGTTGACGATAGACACATGGGTTTAGTTCTGGACTCACAGTTCTGCTCCACTGATCTCATATGTCTCTCCTTATGCCAGTACCACACTGTCTTGATTTTTGTTGCTTTGTAGTAAGTTTTGAAATCTAGAAATGTGAGTCCTCCAACTTTGTTCCTCTTTTTCAAGATTATTTTGGCTATTTTGGCTGGGTCTCTTGCAATGCCATATGAATTTAAAATGTTTGCCAATTTCTACAAAGCAGCCAGCTGAGATCTGATAGGGACTGCATTGAATCTGTAGACCAATTGGGAAGTATTATCATCTTGCCACTATTAAGCCTTCCAACTCATGGATAAGAGATGCTTCATTTTTTGTTTATTTAGATCTTTAATTTCTTTCAATGATGTTTTATAGTTTTCAGAGTATAAGTCTTTGATACATTTATTATTATTTTATTCTTTTAAGGCAATCATAAATGGAATTGTTTTATTTTCATTTTCAGATTGTTTATTGCAAGTATATAGAGGAAATTGATTTTTCCATTTTGATCTTGTATCTTGCAACTGTTCTGAACTCATATATTAGTTTTTTAGTGGATTCCTTAGGATTTTCTATATATACTATCATGTTATCGGCAAATAGAGTTTTATTTCTTCCTTTCCAGTCTGGATGTTGTTTATTTCTTTTCCTTGCTCAACTGTCTGGCTAGGATCTCCAGTATGATGTTGACTAGAAGTGAAGAGAGCACATATCCTTGTCTTGTTCTTGATCTTAGGGAGAAAGCATTCATTCTGTTGCTATTAAATATGATGCTATGTTGTTTTTTTTTGGTATATATCTTTTATCAGGTTGACAAAGATTCCATTTGCAATTTATTGAAGCTTTTTTTTAATCACAAAGGGTATTATATTTAGTCAGATGCTTTCTCTGTGTCTACTGAAATGATCATATAGTTTTTGTTTTTCATTCTATTGGTATAATGTATGGATTTGCAGATGTTAAATCAATCTTGCATTCTTTGGATAAATTCCACTTGATTATGATGTATAATTTTTTTTATGTTTCTGGATTCTTCCTGCTAGTGTTTTTTTTGAGAATTTTTGCATCCATATTCATAAGAGATACTGATCTGTGGTTTTCTTTTCTTGTGCAATCTTTGTCTGTTCTGGGTATCAGGGCAATACTGGCCTCACAGAATAAAGTGGGAAGTCTTGTCTCCTTTTTTATTTTTTGGAAAAGTTTGTGAAGAGTTTTGTATTTATTCTTTAAATGTTTGGTAAAATTCACCATTGAAGCCTTTGAGCCTGGGCTTTTTCTTTGTGGGTATTGTTTTTTTAATTACTAATTGAATCTCTTTACTTGTTTCAGTCTATTTAGGTTGGTGAATTCCTTCTGGAGTCAGTTTCAGTAGTTTGTGTCTTTTTAGGAATTTATTCATCTCATCTAAGGTATCTAATTTTTAGTCATGCACCTCACCTTTACTGTTTTTCCTATATAATCTGTTCTCCACAGGGTAGCCAGAGTGACTTTTTAAAAAAATGCAAATCTCATTATGACACACCCCTGCTTATAGCTCTTCTGTGTCTCCTCTGCTCTTAGGATAAAAGATTTATATCTTATAAGGCTCAGCACAGCCTGGCATCTATCACCTCTTTGGGTTCATTACCCTGTTTTCCCTTTGGTCCAGCCACAGAGAACTATTTGAAGCTCCTGAACATGCCACATATTACAGGTGTTGTTTCCTGTGCCAGGGTTTCTTCCTTTGGTGAAACCTTGCTTCCTCTTCATGGTTCAGATTAAAATGTCACTTTCTCTGGGAAACTGTCCTGACTCCAATTCCTGTTCAAGCCTTCCCCAGCTTCCCCCACTCTCTTCGAGCAAATACCACTGTATTTTATTGCTTGTTAACATAGCTGTCGCCTCACAGAGGCATCCTTGTTTACATATTGGTCTTCATCAAAGACAACGGTTTAATCTCCACACCCTGGACCTGGCAATATTCCTGTAGTGAATGTGGATCTGACGTGACGTTTTATTCTAGCAGTTCCCATCTCCCTCATCCTACATAGCCTCCCATTTACTCCAATTAATTACTTCCTCTTAAATTCATCCTCCCCCAACCATCCAAGTATTTTCAAAATACACATCCTTATGTATCATTACTCCTCTGCAGCTTCCTGCATTTGTATATAATGATATCAACTTACACTGAGTACTTACTATGGCCCAGGCCCACTGCTGTGAAAGATGGGCCTGTGTGGTCTCATTTAACATGAACAACAATGAGGTAGCTTTTACTAACCCCATTTATTAGAGGAGAAAACTGAAGCTCAGAGACTTGACCAAGGCCACACAGATGGTAAGTGACATAGCAGGGACTTGAACACAGGTCAGTGTGATCCCAGAACCTGTGCTCTTCACCACAGTGCCACACCATGTTATGCCTTCTTTGATTTCTTCTGATTCACTGAAAAAATGTGTAAAACACAATCAATCTTGTTTCTTAAGGACCAATAGGAGAGAAATCTAAGGCCAGCCATGAGCAAACCAAAGAGTAGGCAAGCCCAGAGGCTGCAAGCATGGGGTAGTGTGGGACTCACTTTCAGTACTGGGAGAGAAGCACCTCCCAGAGCACCGTGAGACCCTGAAGACGGCAAAGGAATCCTACCATGGCTGGCTGAAGTTGGGAGTGGCCTCTGCCCTCCTCCTTTTGGGCTCACACACTGGGCACTGAAGTGGCTACCAAGCCAGGGAGGGCTGCCTGGAGGCATAAGGAAAAAAGGGGAAGGCCCATAAGGAAACTCTAGACAGTCCAGGATCTGTCTGGTGCTGAGGTGTGCCAGGCAGAGTTGAGGCTGGGCTATAGCTGATCTTGGCATGGACTGTTTGGATGGAGCAAAGAATCCTAGGCTGGCTGCTACCTAGAGATACAGGGAGACATGTTACTGATGGAAGCTGGAGAGCAGGGAAGAAATCAGGGGAAAACTGGCCTTCTGATCAGGACAGAGGTGGGGGCTGATGGTGTATGTGTAAAATGGGTCTTCAAGAGCACCTCCCATCCTGGACAGGCAACCTCAACAGAGGTCTGAGGCCTCGGTGTTTCTTTTCCTGAAAAGCCCAATTTCTCTCTCTTGGGTTTAACTATACCCCTCACCCGAGATTGACCAGCAGTAAAAGGTAGACATTGAATGGAGCTTATTAGAACATTTATTTTTTTCTGAATGGCAGGCAGGGAGTGGGAGTAGCTGAAGAGGGCATGTTAGTGGTGTGAGTGCTGGCTTAACCAAGGAGCTGGAGCGGGGTTTTGTGCCTGGGGAGCAGCGGGATGGGAAGCACACCTGTGGGGCAGCTGAACTAGAAGGAAGGATGCCCAGGATAGCTATGAGACACCTGCAAAGCAGGGGACCCAGTTCCCCTAAGCCCACCCCATCCCCAGATCCCTTCTTTTCTCCCTTAAGTTAAAAAAATTCCTTGAGGCAGCTTAAGTCAGAGGCTGTAAGGATCAGTCTGGTCACAGGTTAGACAGCTGAGTTTGCTCCGGCCAGCAGAGCCAGGTTCTGGCTGGATGGCATCTCAGGCCTCCTCAGCTGTGGCATCAATGCCCGCATAAGTGAAGTTCTCAAACAGCGACATGTTCACATAGGCCTGGGGGCAGAGCAAGCTTTAGTGGGGGCCTGAAATGGGGGTGCATCTGGACTCAGGCACCTTGACTTCCATGTGGTTGGGGCATTTGAATTGACATGGATTTGTTCTGGAGACTCAAGATGGCCCCATGGCCAAGAGTGGCCTTTACCAGCCTAAGACAGTGAAGGCATCAGGCCACAGCTGGGGGCCTCAGGTGAGAGGCTCCCAATGCCATTGTTAAAGAGGGTTTTTATATGTACTCTTTCAATTAATTCTTGGGTTATGCATTCATTCATTCATTCATCAACTTATTTATCTGTTCAAAAGCCATTTTAGATGACTCACCCATTTATATGGTTATTTGAACATTCCTTCATTCTTAAGATATTTAATCATTAATTTACTTGAAGAACTCTTCATATATTTACTAATTTAGATATATTTTTCATTATATTTATTTGATAATTCACTTATTCAAATGGTTAGTAGATTCAGTTACTGAATTACATAATCATATGATTATTGTGTCATCTATCCACTAATTCCATTCATTCATACATTTATGCATGCATGCGTTCATTCATTCATACATTCATACAGTTACTGTATCACTCATTCACCCATTCATCTATCTGGTTAGTGACCATTCATGCACTCTGCTCTGGCTCTGGCAGGTAGGGAGAGGTGTCCCAGATAAGAATGGGCTGATGGCCTCAGCAGAGGGAGGGATTTGCTGTTGGGGCTAAGCAGTGGCCTTGGAAGACTTTTGGAAAGGCCTGGTGTCTAACCCAGTGAGGGCTGGAAAGGCAGGCTGCATCCTGGGGCCTGGCCTAGGTGGTGACAGCCCCCACTGAGGGTGTTTGGGCAGGCAGTGGTTGGGACAGGGGTCACGGCCCTCTGAGAGGGCACTCTTGAGCACTCTGTGAGCCCACCCTGCCACCTCAGCCCCAGTCTTCTCACCTTCCTGGCTTCCAGCATGCGGCCTAGCTGCAGGGCAATCTGGGCAAAGGGGGGTCGCTCATAGGGACGGTCCCGCCAGCACTGACGCATCAGTTCGTACCTGCGAGGGCGGCATTGCTTAGATGAGGAGTCGGGCCAGCTGGGGTGATGGGGTCACAGGGATCAAAGCTGAGGTCATTCATCACAGAGACAGGGTCATGGAGCACAAGGACGGGGTGACTCACACTTCATCGTCACAGTTTCGAGGCTGCTCCATGCGGTAGCCCTGGGGCAGCTTTTCATAGAGTTCGGCACAGGTCATCCCACAGTAGGGTGTACCTCCTGCAGGAGGGGACAAAGTGCTGTCAGTCCAGGGCTCCACATGGGGTAAGGTGGGGCACTCTGGGAAATGGGGGTCAGGGACTCACCAAGGCTCACTATCTCCCAGAGGAGGACCCCAAAGGACCAGCTGAAATAAGAACGATGTACTTAGTTACCTTCCTTGGCCCCTAGCAGTTTAGCTTCTAGCTCCCCAAGATGTGCAGCCCCTCCCAGCCCTGCATGTGTCTATTCTGTTAAGAATCTGGCCTTGGCCAGCTGTTTTCTCTGCTCCAATGAAACTCCTTCATACTGCCCCCATTCCCGGGCTCAACACAATTAGAGCTAACTTTTTTTTTTTTTGAGACAGGGTCTCGCTCTGTCACCCAGGCTGGAGTGCAGTGGCTTACTGCAGCCT
The DNA here is from genome assembly GCA_963573385.1 of Cacajao melanocephalus. Lineage (NCBI taxonomy): Eukaryota > Metazoa > Chordata > Mammalia > Primates > Pitheciidae > Cacajao > Cacajao melanocephalus. The sequence goes on along the minus strand of CAUYLG010010312.1, from coordinate 93,903 downwards.
TGACCCCCTGGGATCAGGTGGTCCTCCTGCCTCAGTCTCCCATGTAGTTGGGACTACAGGTGTGTGCCACCATGCTTAGCTAATGTTTTGTACTTTTAGTAGAGACAGGGTCTTGCCATGTTGCCCAGGCTGGTCTCAAACTCCTGGTCTCCAGTGATTTGCCTGCCTGGCCTCCCAAAGTGCTGGGATTACACAGATTGGGCCACTATAGCCAGCCGAGCTAACATTTTTATTGGCACTTACTGTGGTGGAGGAACTGATCATTTAACATATATGTTAATTCATGTAACCCTCACACCAACCCTATGATACAGGTTTTATTATTCTTGCCATTTTACAGATGAAGACACTGAGGCACTGAGAGGTTAGCTGGCTTGCCCAAGGCCATACAGCTGGTTAGTGGCAGAGCAAGCGTTCAAACCCAGGCAGTCTCGCTCCAAAGCTCTTCCTCTTGACTGCACCTCACACTGTAACAGCCTCTGTGTAGTGTGCATCAGGCCTGAGACCAGAGGAGAGAGTTCACAGGGGTGGAGGGAATCTAGAGAGTGTTGGGGCAGAAGCAGGAAGTAGGCATGTAGTGGTCAGAGGGGCGATCAATGTGGTAAACAGTGAGCCATGCAGGCCAGGCCAGAGGGCTTGGGGCAGGGGGTTGGTTCAGACCAAGACGGACATCCCTGGAGAGATAGGAGGAGTGTGCCAAGAGGGCCGTCTGCAGGGGAGGAGCACAGAGAGGGAGTCTTGGGGGTCATGCTCTGGTAAGATCCTCAGGTGGGCATGACCTTGCCCTTCAGGGAGGAAGGTGAGAGCAATTCCTGAGTGGCCTGTCCACCTATGCCAGGAAGCATCCACCAGCATTCCAAACCCCTCCTAGGCATTACACAAACATAATCCTAAACTACCTTTACCCCAGTCCTATCCCTGAAACACCTGCCGAGACTCCTTCCAGCTAGACCTACCTTGACTGAGTACTTTACTATACCCAGGACACCTGTGTCACACCTGGAACACAGCCCAGGTCATGCCTTAGACCACCCACGACATTTCTGAGATGTGTCTAGGTTAGGCCTGTGCGATTCTTGGGGGCCAAGCCCTCCTGTGCCCTCCCACCCCACACTCACACATCACTCTTGGTGGTATAGACACTGTAGTTCAGAGACTCAATAGCCATCCAGCGCACGGGGAGACGCCCCTAGGAGAGAATGGGTTTGAGGGGCTGAGTGTGGAGGAAGGGCCTGTTTGAGGCTCCTAGGGGGCAGGGCCAGGCACAAGCCTTGAGGGTGAGAGTTAAATGAGACTCACCATCGTCTTCTTCACATAAACCTCCTCTCCCCGAGAAAGGCCGAAGTCTGCAATCTTGGAGGCCAGGTTCTCTCCGACCAGCACATTCCGGGCAGCCAGGTCCCTGTGGATGAACTGCAGGCAGGGTCAGAAGTCAGGAGAGACTGGGGATGAGGGAGCCCAGGATAGTCAGGCCAGTAAGGGCACCCTCGTTGCCTTCAGTACACCCCGGCAGCCCCTGGCTGCAATCTTGTCTGCTGACTCGTATCTGAGAAAGATCAGTGTTGGCTCTCACCTGCTCCTTCCTGGGCCATGGCCAAGTTCAGGCTGGATCCCTTTTCCTGAGACAGTGGTAGCCACACTGTACCTTCTCCTCTTTCCATGCTTCTCTCCCTCCCTCCTCATTTCCCCTGGGTTCCAGTTTCTCTCCCTTAGCCCTCCAGCTTCCTCGGAGACCTCTCTCCACCACCCCCTCCCTCTGCACTAGCCACTTCCCCTGCCCCTCTGCCTTCAAAAATACTTAAAACTTTACTGTCTTTAAAATGCCGGCCGGGTGCAGTGGCTCCTGCCTATAATCCCAGTACTTTGGGAGGCTGAGGCGGGTGGATCACTCGAGGTCGGGAGTTCAAGACCAGTCTGGCCAGCATAGTGAAACCCCATCTCTACTAAAAATACAAAAATTAGCTGGGTGTGGTGGTGCATGCCTGTAATCCCAGCTACTTGGGAGGCTGAGGCGGGAGAATTGCTTGACCCTGGGAGGCAGAGGCAGAGGTTGCAGTGAGCCAAGATGAGCCACTGCACTCTAGCCTGGGCAAAAGAGTGAGACTCAGTCTAAAAAAAAACAAAAACAAAAAAACAACAGATAAAATGCCTTCCCTTGGTCTCGCATTCCCCTGGATGGTCATCCCCCTGTCCTTTCATTCAGTCCTGAGCTGACATGGGCTCGGATCTCTGCCCTTCCCTGTCTCCGGCAAATCGCACCAGACCCATCGCCATTAGGCACCATCTGTGGGGGTGAAAGCTCACACGCAGATGCTGCCTCCAGCCTGGGCCTCTCTCCTGAGTTCCAGGCTAGCATCTACACCTGCTCACTCAACACCTGCACCCTCCACACTGGAAGTCCCCGCCTCCTCCAGACCTGCCCCTTGGCCCTGCTTCCTCCTTGCTGTGCTTGCATCCACCCACCTACCTGCGCCAGGAACCTCAGTCCCCACATCCAATCAGGGCCACCTGACTTCTTCCCCTGAGGCTGGCCCAGTGGCTTCCCCTCTGCCCTCCACCTGCCCTAATTCACACACACCTGCTTCTCACTCAGGTACTGCATGCCATTGGCTGCATCACTGGCGAAACGCAGCAGCTGCCGGGAGCTGAGGGTAGAGGCTGTCCCGTGCTCTCGAGCAAAAGCTGGGTCTGTCTCCAGGACCCGGCTCTTCCGCAGAAAATCTAGCAGATTCCCGTAGGGGGCATATTCAATAGCGATATACAAATAACCTAGGAGGTAAAGAGACCATGGTGACTGAGACACAGGCAACCTGGGATGGGAGCAGGCACCCGATGGTAACAGACAGGGATGAGAGGATCAAGGGTGATGGCACAGGTCACTGGCAGCCCCCAGCAAGCTACTCATGTTGTGGAGGTGATGGCTGAGGATGGGGGTTTGGAAGAAGGGGTAGGTGATGAGCTGGGGGCTCACCTCGGTTCTTACAGGCCCCCAAGAGGTTGATGATGTTGGGGTGATGCCCCAATTTGCACAGAACTTCCAGTTCTCCCGCAAAGTCACGATGGTCATTTTCAGAGGCATACTCTGTGTAAACAATCCAATATTACTTTTGGAGAAAGGGCTGGCAAGGGCTGGGTCAATTGCTGGAGGAAGCCAGGTGGGGCCTGGGATGTGTGGGACAAAGGAGAGCATCAGGGCTGGGCCAGGGGTTGCCCCAGTGGACCTTTCAGCATCTTGATGGCTGCATTCATCTTCAGCCCGTCCTTCTTGATCATGGCCCGGATGACCTGGCCGAAGTTCCCCTCCCCGATGAGGTCCTCAAAAGTGATGTCCTCCCACTCCAGCACTGGGTAGCTCAGGGGCTCAGGCTGCGGTTTTGGTCGCCGGGTCAGTGTCAAGGTCCCTGAGCTGAACTGCAGGATGGTCTCCTCACCCTTCACAGGATGGGACAAGAGGGTAGACGGTCCACACAAGTGTCAAGGGGGCAGAAGGAGGCACAGACAGGCACTCGAAGAGGTTCCTGTGTCAGACAAGTGGGCAGAGACCCAGAGAGAGGGCACCCTGGTGGTTGGCCAGGGACAGACAGGCAGACAGAGGACACAACTGAGACAGAATCATAGGTAACAGAGCCACAGGTAGGCTGCTGGGTGGACAGATGTCCAAGGAGAGAAATGCAGAGGTTGCAGCTGGGGGATCTGGTGTGCAGGGCTCTGGAAGGCAGAACCAGGGCTTGTCGGTAAAGCTGCTAGAAGCCACAATGTGACTCAATGGAATGAGGATATTTCTAACATTTAAAACAGAAAAGGATTGGAATGAGCTTCCTATGACTGCGCTAATCCCATAACTAGGCTTTTTTTGGGGGGTGGGGGTGTTACCAGGAAGGCTCTGGAGAGGATTCCAGCCTTGGGCAGTTGGTCAGGGTACATTTATTGAGCACTTACTACATGCTTAGCCCTGAGCTGCTGGGAGCTAGAGGAGGGGTTTTCTTCTCCACAGTAGCAGAAGCAGAGATTACCCTGTCCACACATTTGGTGTCTCTCCATAGCTCTAAAAGCAGGCCAGGACCTGAATGTAGCAAGACTATGACAAAGAGGAATGTCCAGTTCCCTGAGTAGGAGGAGGCCATCTGGGCGGGGCTGATGGCAGGAAAAGGAAATAAGTGAACAGGACCAAAGGAGCTGCCAATATGAGAACTGGAAGAAGGGTTAAGACAGACCTTCTGGTGGGGCTTCCTAAGTGCACTGGAGCCCAGCTTGATAGGCAAGAGCTGAGGACTTGGGGCACGGGGATTTGCATGAAGCACTGGTTTGGTGCTTACTGAAGGCACATACCAAATGCACATGATGTTCTTGGGCAGCTCCATATGTAGGTGCATGTGTGTATAGGTTCATATACACATGCAGGCCTGAAGGTGCATAGGCATAGGGACACATGCATTTGGGACACACACACATGGGGGCACCCACAAAGGATGCATGTGTGCACTCATACATGGGGCACATACATTTCCTATCCATATGCAGGCACAGGTAGCAGGGATATGTCTTTTTTTTAATCTTTTTTGAGACAGGGTTTTGCTCTGTTGCCCAGGCGGAAGTGCAATGGCATGATCTCAACTCACTGCAGCCTCAAGCTTTTGGGCTCAAGCGATCCTCTCACCTCAGCCTCCTGAGTAGCTGGGCCCACAGGTGCACACCTCCATGCCTGTCTAATTTTTGTATTTTCTTTTATTGTAGAGATGGGGTTTTGCCATGTTGCCCAGGCTGGGGGTATATGTCTTGATATATAGTATGATACCATGTATGTTAATGACTGCTTTCCCACCTCCTGCCCTCAACATCTGTACCCATTACCCTCCCCCACCACATCAGTGAGGGCTTTCTGTGTGCACTGACCTCAGAGGCAGGGCCAACACAGCCTGTAACAAAGAAGCCAATTCATCTCTGAATGGATTTTTTTTTTTTTTTTTTGAGATGGAGTCTCACTCTGTCACCCAAGCTGGAGGGCAGTGGTGCAATCTCAGCTCACTGCAACCTCTGCCACCTGGGTTCAAGTGATTCTCCTGCCTCAGCCTCCTGAGTAGCTGGGATTACAGGCGCGTGCCACCATGCCTGGCCAATTTTTTTATTTTTAGTAGAGATGGGGTTTCACCATGTTGGCCAGGCTGGTCTTGAACTCCTGAGCTCAGGTGATCCACCTGCCTCAGCTTCCCAAAGTGCTGGAATTACAGGCGTGAGCCACAGCACCTGGCCAGTTCTTTTTATTTTTTATTTTTTGAGAGGGAGCCTTGCTCTACTGCCCAGGCTGGAGTGCAGTGGCAACATCTTGGCTCACTGCAAACTCTGCCTCCTGGGTTCAAGCGATTCTCCTGCCTCAGCCTCCTGAGTAGCTGGGATTACAGATGTGTGCCACCACGCTTGGCTAATTTTCCTATTTTCAGTAGAGAAGGGGTTTCACCATGTTGGCCAGGCTGGTCTCAGGTGATCCTTCCGCCTCAGCCTTTCAAAGTGCTGGGATTACAGGTGTGAGCCACCATGCCCGGCCCAGTTCTTAAGTCTCCAAAAGGAGGCCCTGGAATTTGTAAGAATGGAGGTTGGGATGAGGAGTTCACAGCATAACTGGCCTACTAGCAGGTGGCCACAGCAGGGCTAAGGACATCAGCCAAAGATGTGTGCAGACAGAGGTTGGCTCCCAAGTCTAGGAAGGCCTGCAAGGACAGAGGCCAGCATGAACCCCAAGTGCCACTCCATGGGATCACCTTGCTATCTAGGCCTAGATCACCGCTAGGGAGAAGGAAAAGAGGGGAGAGGAATATCTCCAATTCATCGAGCCCAAACCTGGAATTCTTTTGAACTGGGAATATTCACTATTTCACCACTAATATAAATGGGCTCATGAGCTGAGTTCAGTTTTAGAGAAATAAAGAAAATTATATTTTGTACCCTTGAACATTGTTGAGTGTAATCTTACACCTGCAAAACAAACACACGCACACACACACAAGGTGTACAAGATCTTGCTTGTACACAGATAGAAACATATATACACAGGCTGCGAGCATGCGCCTGGGGCAGGGGCGGGTCACTGACCGAGCCTGACTGGTAGGTGAAGGTGCGTCTCCGATGCAGGCAGCTTCTGCGGATGCACACCAGGGTTAAAAGGGCGGCCAGGATGGTGAGGCAGGTGGCAGACACGGAGCCCACCACCGCCAGGATCAGCTGCTGATCCAGGCCCTCTTCAGCTGCTCGGCTCTCTTGGACTGGGCCCTCAGCCTGCAGCCCTGGACACAGTGAGAGGGGCAGATTGTGGGGACACCTGGATCAGGGAACCCAGAGGCCACCATGGGGTTACACAGAGGGAGAGGTGAAAGATCCCAGTGCCAGGACTGTCAGAAAATCACTTGGGCCACATGAAGGAAGGGATGAGGGGTGTCAGAGGGGTGACATCATTTTCCCAGCCCTGGGACAGTGGATCATGAGAAGGGAAGGCTGAGTCCCTGGGACCAGGGCTGTGTCTTTTTCGGGAGGGGCCTGGGATGCCCTAGCTCCACGGTAGGGGTGATGTGGAGGGAGACTGCGCTGAGCTCTCCCTGCTCAGGGCCCAGGGGTCCTGTGGGCCTTGCCCTCTCACCGTTGCCCAGGGTGGACTCTTCTACTGTGTTGCTCCAGTCCCCGAGCCCCTGAATGCTGGCCCGCACTCGGAAGAGGTACCGAGTGCTGGCGTTGAGGCCACGGACAATGGTGCTTGTCTCCTCGGGCCTGTCCACGTCTATCCACAGCGGGTCTCCTGTTCCCCCAGCCATCTGCACCTCCACGATGTACTTGGATATTGACCCAGGCAGAGCCTCTGGGTGCTGCCATGTCAGCTGAATCTCAGAGTCTGAGAGGGCCTGGGCATAGAGGTGTTGGGGTGCTGGAGGCCCTGGGAAGATGGGGGCAAGAAGGCAAGGCTCAGACAGGACTGGGCTATGTAGCTGTGGGGCTGGACACATCTGCTCTAGCTGTGCCTCCTGCTCTGTGGGTCCACCCCCTGCCAACTTCCTCCTCCCCACTAGGCTGAATTCCTCTCCATCAAGGCCACCTTCACCCACAAGCTTCTGCTTCTCCTTGTTCTTGTATCCCAAGTCCTCTCCACATCCCCCCATGCCCTGTGCTCCCCAAGTGTCATGCCCTCCCATGACCCTGGTTCTCGCCATGAGTCCTGACCTCCCCATGCTCTCCCAATCCCATATGCTCCTGGTGACCTGTGTCCTCATGGTATCCTGGATCTTCCCCAAGTCCCATGTCCCTGCTGGGGTCACATCTGCCTGATATGCTAGGTGTGTCCTGTGTCCTCTCCATGTCCATTAATCTCCTATAGCCTCCTGGGTCTCCCGGGTCTCATGTGTCCCTGAGTCCCACATTACCCCCCAGCTATCCCCACTCCCTGGGCATACCGCTGGGGGGCAGAAGCACATGTGCAGGGGGCGAGGCCGGGCCCAGGAGGGTGCAGTGGTAGAGCTGCACATCCAGCTGGTAGTGGGTGCCAGGCGTGAGTCCTGTCAGGAGGGCGGTGCGGGCCTGGGGGGATGAGACGTTCTCCCGCCGCTCCTGCCCCCGTGCCCCATCCCATAGGCGCAGCAGGAAACCGTCGCCCACCAGTGGCCTGGGCACCGAGGGCAAGGACCAGCTCACTCGCAGCCGGTCAGGGCCTTCCACATGCCAGCCCTCCAGCCACGGCTGCAACAAGGGCTCTGGGGCCAGAGGTCAGGGGTCAGAACTGTTCAGTAGGTACTTGGGGCTGGACAGGACAGTGATCTCCAGAGGACAAGGAAGGATAACCTCTAACTGGAAAGGCAGGGGTCCCTGGGGTGGAAAGGACAGTAACCCCTTGGGGGACAGGAAGGGATGACTCTTGGCCTCTCACCAGGACAGTCTGTGGTCATGAGGGCGGGAGGCCCCCAGGCCCCCTCTCCCCCTTCCCCCGGCCGGCTCAGCTGCACACGGACGCTGTATGTTGTCTTTGGCCTCAGGTTCATTAACGTCACATTCTCACTGGGGTCCACTAGGGATGGAGTGTGTGGCACACATCATTCAGCCCCCACCTCTTCTAGAAGCTACCATGCTCCCTTCAGCCCCCTTGCACCATTTGCCCTCCCTCTTCTGCTCACTGTGTCCCTTTACTATTACCCAACACCCCTCTCCTTCCCTGGTCTCTCTTGCCCTGGCTCTCCCCACACTCACCTACAATGGCCGACCAGGCCATGGTGCTGTCCTGGGGCCGGTAGTGCAGGCGGACAGAGGAGATGGGTCCATCTCCAGAGAATGAGACCAGCGGGGAGACCACGAGCTGGCGGCTCTGCTTGGTCAGGAGCCGAGGTGCAGTCAGGGGCACAGGGGGCACTGCCAGGAGACTCTGGGTAAGGCATGGGCACAGAGACTATCCATCCACCTCTGCATCTTTGTTTTGAGCTGGGGACCCTCTGGGCTTGGGGGACACCAAGTTCAACAGATGGCCAGAGTGGCCAGGGCCCAGGGAGGACAGAGTTCTGGCCCCGCATAGCTTGGGGCACAGGGATTCAGCAATAAAGACACGAGGGTGTCCCAAAAGATGGTAAGTGGGGAAGTGACATGGCCAGACCTGGTTTAGGGGTGAGCACTCCTCCTATGCAGTGTGGGTACAGACAGAAGGGCCTGAAATCCAGGGCAGGGAGACAGCCTGGGCATTATCCTGCTCTCTGCCCCTGCCCTCATTCACCACTTTCTTAACTTAAAAAAAAAAAAAAAAAAAAAAAAAAGGGCTAGGTGCTGTGGCTCATGCCTGTAATCTCAATACTTTGGGAGGCCGAGGTGGGTGGATCACAAGGTCAGGAGATCGAGACCATCCTGGCCAGCACGGTGAAACCCCGTCTCTGCTAAAAATACAAAAATTAGCTGGGTGTGGTGGCGTGTGTCTGTAATCCCAGCTACTCGGGAGGCTGAGACAGGAGAATCCCTTGAACTCGGGAGGTGGAGGTTGCAGTGAGCCACGATCTCGACACTGCACTCCAGTCTGGCGATAGAGCGAGACTTCGTCTCAAAAAAAAAAAAAATTAAAGAAATTAAAAAGCCACCAGCGCTGAAGTACCTGCTCCCTGCCACATGCTTCATAGGCATGACCTCTAATTCTCACAACTGCCTTTTCGTCAGGGCTCATTACCCTGCATTATGAAAACACTGAGACTCAGAGGCACCGAATAACTTGCCTAAAGACACGCAACTAGGAGGAGATACAGCCATGTGCTGAACTAGATCTGTTTGAGCAGGCTGCCTCCCATCTGTCCATTCTACTCCAGCAGCCCTGGTCATCCTGCCCTGTTTCCTCACCCCATGGTCGCTGCTCCTATTCTGGCCTCAACTTTTCTCTCCAGATTATTGCATTAGTGCTTCTAATAGGTTCCCTTGCCTCTTCCAAACGTTTGCCAGATTGACTTTTTGAGAGGAAAGGAAGGAAGGAAAGAGGGAGGGAGGGAGCAAGGAGGACAAGGAGGATGCAGCGCTGTAAGCTCAGGGAGTGTGGGGCAGCAATGAGCATGACAGGAGGTGGTGCTGATGTGAAGGGAGATGAAGGTGCATTTTGGGTGTGGAGAAGCCCTCGGTGCCTTTGGCTCATGCAGGGCATTAGATGTCCAGAAAGTGGCTGGATATAAAATGGGCCTCTGAATCACACAGCGGTGACTTTCCATACCAACGTCAAAACCAGACTTCCAGAGAAGATGCCCCACTTGACGGAGGTGCCACCAAATGATCTGGAGTCAGAAGAGGGGTCCTGGCTGCAGATCATATGTGAGAGCTGCCAGAGGACAATCAAAATCTTGGGACTAGGTGACATTTTAAATAATAACAGTAATTATCGACAAATAATGACCACACACCCTGTATCGGGCCCTATGCTAAATGCTTAAGTGCATCATCAAATTTAATCTTCATAAAAACTCCATCAAGTGCTCATATTCCCATTTCATAGAGAGAGAAAGTAAGAGGTTAAACACTTTGCTTAAGGTGATGGGGCAAGGGATTTGTGGAGAGAGGATTCAAGCCCGGGTTGTCTGGCTCCTAAGCCTGGGCAGAGTGAGAAGAGAAAGGCGGAAGGTGGGGCATGGTGGCAGAGAGGGACGCACAATCACAGGATGGAGAGATGGCGAGGACCTGGGAGGCAGAGTATGGCAACAAGAAAGCAGAAGGTGAGAGAGGGGGCTTACATGGGGTAGCAGGGGGACAGGAGCAGAGGGACAGCAGGGTCAGGGTGGCAGGGATGCAAATGGTTAAGGCTTATGGTGCTGGAGAAGCTGGAGAAAGTGAAGGGAGCCCTAGACCAGGGTGGGGTGCTCTGGTCCGAACAATCTTGGGCACTGGCAGGTCCCTCCTTATTTACCTGGCAGACTCCTAGGCATACACCACTTCTAAGAAGTCAAGCTGGTCACCCTCTGAGCTCCACAGCCCCATGTGCTCCCCTGTGCTAGCACTGTCTGTGGGATGACTCAGAGACAGGAGGCAGCATCCCAGAACAGAGTTAAAGGTACACTTGTGTGTGTGTGGTGGTTGGTGGGGGGCAGCATGGCTGGGCAGGAGGAAAAGAGGGGCTGGAGAGTGTCCCCAGTTTCTGGGGCACAGGATGTCCTTTCCAGATGGGTCTAAGCTTTACTCTTGCCTTGACACTGCCCAGCCCGGACCTCTGGTTGACCACAACCCCTCTTTTTGTCTGGTGCTAGGCTATGACTTCAGATGTCCTTGTCCTTCCTGCTAGGATCTCCAGCCTGAGCAGGATCAGCTAGAGCCTACTCTGTTCACTATCCATCCCCCGTGGACCTAGAACATCACTGACCTTTGACATTGACCTTGAAGCGCCGGCTGTCTTGGCCACCAGACGTGGACACACGGCACTCCCAGAACCCACTGTCCTCAAGAGCCAAGCAGGGCACCTCGAACTCAGCTGTGGTCTTATCTGGCTCCACAATGGCCTTGGTGGACTAAAACAGATGAGGAAAGGGGACAGGTCACAGGCAATGAGCACCCCTGTGGCAGGCACCCAGGTGTCAGTCTGGACTGATAGCAGGACAGAGGCCCAGTAGCAGCCCCTCACCAATCAGCCTGACCTCATTTGAGCAATGGTCAGGCCAATGGGTGGACCCTGCAGAAAGTTCTGAGGGGCTAGTGGTCTTAGGGATCAGCTGTGAAGCAGGTGGCCAGGGGTGCTGGTGGGTTGGAGTGACTGGGGCTGACCAGGAGCACAGTGCCATCTGGCTTGCGTAGCTCTATGCTGCCCCGCACTGGGAAGGAGTTCCCTGCAGCTGCACAGTTGATCCGGGGCATCGTCTTTAAGTTGAACTCCAGTTCTGAGGCCATGCTGAGGATCTGGGGGATCCGGTCTGGGGAAAGAGGACACTCATCCTGGAGCTCCCACAGAGGCAGACATACCCCTCATTGGATTGGATGCCCAGTCCCTCCAGCCTGAAAACCAGCAGAGGCCTGCATGACTCCTCCAGCGTCCCAGCTCCACATCCCATCAGCTGCAGAGTCTACTTCCTAACCACCTCCCCACTTCCTGATACCCTCTAATACCCGCCAGCAGGCCCCTCACCATCCTCCCGGTCAGCACACTAGCCCAGGCCTCATCATTCCTGGTCCCTGGGTACAGACTCCTCCAGGGCCTCCTGCTTCCGCTCCCCAGCCAGAAAGCAGTGTCGTTTTTGGCAACACAGATCTGACCCCCTTGTTCCTCCTCAACAATTCCCTCTTGCCCCATCACAGGAAAGGCAGACTCTGGCCTTCATTCAAAGGCACGATCCGACCTCTTCTGACCACTTCCCCACCCCCCTACTTCACTGTCCTGGCACCTAAGCCTGAGTCCCCAATCCCTGAGTCTTTGCTCTTGTTCTTTCCTCAGCCATCTCTTTCTTGTCCTTTACATCCTATCTCAGATCACACCTGCTTCCAGACCCTTCTCTGCCCCGCTGAGACTGCCCAGGGGCATCCTCTGGGGTCCCACACTCTCTGGGCTGCTGCCTTTTTCGGTATGGTTGGCTGACAGTGAGCTCCCTGCTGGACTGCTCCCTACTGGACTGACTCCCTCCAGAGCTCCCTGCCCGCCAGACTCTGAGCTCCCTGAGGGCACAACTTGGACCCTTGCAGGGAAAGGAGGGACAAGTCTCTTCCACCAGGGAGATGTGTTTGGTAAAGGCCAATTTATCTTGAGGGGTCTCGGAGGTCATCTACTGTGCTTATACCTGACTTCTCACAGTGCACTCCATGCCACCCAGAGGGGCAGACACAGCCACTGAACCGGTCACAAGTCCCACCGTTCTGACACTGGCACTGGAGTCGGCAGTCTGCCCCAAAATGACCAGGGGCACAGGCTGGGAATAGAGGAGGTATGATTAGAGGGGGCATGGGGCAGCAGGCAATGAGGGCACAGATGGGGCACAGGTTATATGACAGGGTGAGGGTAGAGGGCCTGGTCAGGTGACCAGGGGATTGGTAAATCAGGGGCAGAGTGAAGGGTCCTGGTCAAGCTTGTGGCCACCTGTCTTGGTCAGGGACCATGAGGGTAGGTTAGGCATACCTTCCTGGCACTGGCTTCCTCTCCAGCCAGACCCACAAGAGCAGCCATAGGGATCTGGCAGGCAGAAGGTGAGGCCCCGGCAGCCTGATATGCCTGGGCACTGCTCCTGGCAGCTCTTCCCAAAACGGCCCTCTCTGCAGGCTAGAAAGAGAATGTGTGGGTGTATGGGCCTCTGTGGGCCCCTGGGCCCAGGACCTGCCTGTCACCCTCACCCTTCAAGTTCCATCCACATAATTCTAGGGCCTTCTCCCAGTCAGGAGTCCTCTCCTGCCTGGGTCCAAGCTCCCCTCCTCCTTACCCTGTTCACAGCGGGTGCCAGTGAAGCCAGGGGGGCATACACAATCGCCGTCATGGTCATGGCAGACACCTCCATGTAGGCAGCTTGGGCACTCCTTGGTACAGCTTGGCCCCCAGTGCCCAGCCTCACAATCTGGAGGAAGGGTGTCTTCAGCAGCTGACCCTCACCCACCTTACCACTGCTGTTGAGGACTGGAGACCCAGGGGCTTCAGGGGACCCATAAGAAGTACCCATAGGGCTCCCAGCCTTCCACCCTACCCACAACCTCTGCCCTCTGCTTCTGACCCCGTACGATAAGCCGAAAGAAGGCGCTGCCCAGGGGGCTGGCATCCAGGTAGGTGGCACTGTAGATGCCGCTCGATGGTGGCTGCACGTTTGGGAATGGCAGCAGGAACCGCCCATCCTCGGCCTCTTGCCAGTCCAGGGTGTTGAAGTAGGATCCTAGGGGGCATGAATGGGTCAGGGGCCTCAGCACTACATGAGGGTTGTGTCACCTCTCTCTGCCCACCTCTGCCTGGGTTGCATCAATGGGCCCCATGCCTACACCCAAGCCAGAAAGCTCAGAAGCACCCTCTTCTTCATGCTCCACCAACTACCCGGTAAATCACCAAGGAGGTGCTCAGTCCACCTCCTCCTCATTCCCTAACCCAGTCTGCTTCTCCCCACACTCACTGCCACCGCCCTGGTCCTATCCTCCAGGGCCTCACAAGCAGGCTGTCTGCCTCTAGTCTCACCCTTTCTTGTCCCTCCTCCACCCAGCAGCCAGGATGATTTTTCACAACAGACTCCTCTATGACTCCCCTGCTGAAGCTCTCCTGGTTCTCCAGTGACCTCAGGACAAAATCCAGCTCCTTAGACATCATTTTCACCAATTTGGCCGTGGCTAAGCCATCCAGCCCCATCCCTCTTCACAACCTGCCTGACTCCTAACATTCCTGAATTCCTGAATTGATTGCTTCTCTTCCAGAAACACCCATGTGTTTCAGACTCTCCTGCTCTTCTCAGTCCCTCCTCCTGGAATGCCCTTCCCTCCTCTGTCTGCCTTCTTTGTCTTCCCACTTCTCCTCTAAGCACAATTCAAGTGCCATCTACTCTGGGGTCTCTTCCCTGAGCCTCTCCCTTCTAGAAGAGTGTCCCAGGCCATGCCCTGCCTGCTTCTTGCCTCTTTGTTCCAGGCTGAACAGAGACACTAGAGACCCAGGTCTGCCTGTGCCTCTTCACCTCGCCTGTCAATTCCGGGGGTCCAGAGCTCAGGAGGCAGCCCCCTTGGCCAAAGGGAAGGGTCTTCCTCTCTCAGGAGCCCAGGGATGCAAGAGTCAGCCAAGGGGCTGTGGATCTGAGGACTGAGGCAGGAATCTGTGGGGTCACATAGAAAAATGGCTTCCTCCTATGGGATGGCCAAGGGGTCAGCGTGGAGGATGCCTGGGGCTGAGGTCCCATGGATCTACCCAGGCCTCAGCATGAGGCTGTCTTGGACATCAAGGATCTGGGCTGGACTGTCTTTAGGAGAGGCCAGACTCTGCCCTGCCTGTGCTGGGCATGATGTTACCAGTTCTCTTCTTCCTCAGGGGCTGCTGCTCTCCACCAGGTGCGCTATGTGACAGCACCTGCTAACTCCCAGGGGAGAGTGAAGGACGAGGGTGTAACATCATGCTCATGTGGGGCTAAGCGGGAAGGGGCAGCTGACCACAGGCTCCTGGGCCTCTGAGTACAGTAGGAGGGCAGCTCAGAGCTTCAGATTAGATGGGTTCAGGTGCATCCCACCGGACCTAGTCCACCACAGAGGAGGGGCCCTGGAGGTCGGGTGTGTCAGGGACCAAAGCTGAGGGCCCCACGGGTGATGAAAGTATTAGAGCCTCAGAACTATGAGTCTACCTGCCCCACCAGTTCAAATGCCCCTCTCACCGTTGCTCTTCCAGATCACGTCTGTCTGCTTGTGCTTGTGTATACGTGCAGAAAGTACAGCCGTGTCGCCTTTGTTCACCGTGTGCGTGACCTTGTCTGGAAGTAGGTGGGCTGTGGGGTGGAGGGTGGGTCAGCACCCTGGTTAACCCCGCGCCATTCTCCACCCCCCCACCCAACCCCAGACTCACCTCCAAAGCTATTGTGCACGTAGATGACGCGCGTGCGCCACGCCCCGGCGCCGCCCACGCAGGAGAAGACGCCCACGAGGTCCGCGGGCCTTGAGAAGCCGCGCAACGTGACCTGGTGCGAACCGTTGCGCACCAGGCGCAGGGGCGGCCCGGGCGGGGCGCGCACGATGCGGTCGTCCTTCTCAAGCAGCAGGGGCGGCCCCCAGGCGTCCGAGGCCCTCTCCGCCCCGGCCTCCCCGGACACGCAGGTCAGGAAGAAGCGCTGGGGGTCCGTGAGTCTCAGGTTGGCCAGCAGCGTCAGGTCCACCGCCGCGCCTGGGGCCAGGACACCAGTGACCCTATTGTAGTCCCAGCCAACCCTGGTGCCCCAGAGCCACAGCCCTCTAGTCTTACTAATCCACTGTCCACTCTGAAGAGGGTCTCCCACCTTCACCCCTCTTCCTTCCCCTGCCCGGTCTCTCAGACCCCACAGGCGCTTCACTTTATCAGGCATTCCCATCCCCCTCCTTTCCCTTCCTTGCGCACTGGCCTTTTTCCCTCAAGTCTCCTCATTCTAAAAGAAGAAAAACAAAACCACAAATCCTTCTCTGGCTGTGTTCCCTCCCTTCTCCTGCCAGATGGCTTCCCTTTCGCCCCAGCTTTCAGAAAGAATGATCTGTGCTCCCTGTCTTCGTTTCCTTTCTTTTCTATCAGTCGTGTTTCCCCACTTGTCTCTGAAACTGCCCTGCGAAGGTGGCTGTGAGCCACTTCTCCCTGCCCCCACCACAAGAGTGCAGGCCAGGAGAGAGCCAGCCAGAACAGAAGTGTCCCATGGGTCCCCCTCTTTGTCACTAATCTAGATCTAGAAAGGTCTGGTGGGCTGGAATTTGAGATGGGAGAGGCTGAGTTTTGCAGCCAGAAGGATGCGGCGCAGAAATGGAGCTAGGACCAGGTGCGGTGGCTCACGCCTGGAATCCCAGCACTTAAGGAGGCAGAGGCAGGTGGATGGCTTGAGAACAGGAGTTTGAGACGAGCCTGGGCAATATAGCAAGACCTTGTTCTCCAGAAAAAAAAACAAAGAGAAATGGAGCTAAGCTTGGGGCAGGGCCCAGATCCAGGAAGTGCAGCCCCAGGGCAGGCCTGGGGCCCAGACAGACACAGACACAGGGTGGGTCTTGGTCTTTGTTTGCTGTCCAAAGAGCTCATGCCCTAGTTGGGGTAACAGGCATGGATACAGCTGCTAAATGTAGGGTGCTGTGCTTTTGAGCACCGAGAAGGGGCCCCCGATCCAGCCTGGGCGGGGGGGGGGGGGGTGCAGGGAAATGAAGAGATGCTTCCTGGGAGGTAAAGTTGGAGCAGGACACACTGGCATGGACAATGGGGAGAGAGAGAAGTCAGGGGCAGGGAGAGGGCATCCTAGACAGAGGGAGCGGCCTGGGCAAAGGCCTGCAGTGGCAATATTATGGCAGGTGGAGGGGGCTGTCCAGGTTTGTGTGGCTGAAGCGCAAGATGTGAGGCTGAGGCGGGAGAGACCAGGTGGAGTCAGAGTCCAGGCTGGATGGTGGAGAGCCTGCGAGCCTGCATCAGCTCCAGGACCCAGCACCCCTCCACCAGCCCTTCCTTCTCTGTCTCTGCCAGCTGACTGTCAAGCAGTTAACTAGTATAAATGCCACCTAGCTTATCAGTTAATATTGTTTGAAAGGCTACCATGAGCAAATGAAGCTGGCATTAACCTACCACATACAAAGACCACCTGCCACATACCAAGACCCCATTTTCCACTGATCCTCACAACCAGTGAAGTGGATATTCTTTCCATTTAGAGAGGAGGGTCATGGTCATTCATTCTACTGGCTTCTTGGAGCAAGCTCGTCCACTCCCTTGGCTTTAACCATCACCTCTGAGTCAATAACTCAGGAACGGTCTTTCAGTTTGGACCTGCATTTCCATCAGCTTTTGCCAAACCTGCTCCTCTCCGGTGCTCTCTGACTCACTGGACAGCACTCGCCACCAGAGACACAAACTACGGAGTCATCTGTATTCCCACTGTCATGGTAATTAATGTTTATTGGCTGCCAGTTATGCACCAGGCACTTTACTGGTGTTGTCTCATTTTACCATCCCAGCTATTCTGGGAGGTGGATGTTATCCCTGTTTTATAGCCAGGAAAGGGAGGCTCAGAGAAGTTAAGTAACTTGCCCAAGGTCATACAATTAGTAACTGGCAGGGCCAGGTTGTCTGATGCTAAAGTCCACACCTCTGAGTGTTGTGCTGGCTGCCCCATCAGTCACAGAATTCTGCATATCGTTTCCTGAACGATTCGTGACTTCATCCCCACCCCAGAAGCCTGCCTTTGTTCCGCCTTCATCCTTACTCACCTGGACCATACCAACAGCCACACCCACTTTCTGCAACTCATCCTCCGCAGTGATCTAAGACCAAATCTGACCTCGTGACTTTCTTGCCTATGACCTCCCATAGCTCCCTATTGCCCTCAGGATCATGTCCATGCTCCTGAGCCCTGTGCTGCTCCCACGCTGTCCCTCCCTTGTGTTCCCAACAGGCGCCTTCTTGCCCATGCACCTCCATGCCTCTGAGACTTGCATTTTTTATGTTCTGGCTGCCTGGAATGAAGACCACCTCTCTTAGTGAAATCTTCCCTGACTCCCTTTTTGTCTCCTACCCGAGGCAGTGTAAGCTGGCTCCTCCTCAGTGCTCCTCTAGAGCTCCTGTGTCTGTCCCTGCTTAGCCCTCTTCCCCTGTCCTGTGTTCTGTGCTAGACCATGAACCACTCAAAGGCAGCCTCTGTGTTCCAGTCCTCAGACCAGCAGACTGAAGGAATAAGCTGCCACTTATTTAGAAACCCTTACCAAGTGTAGGGCACTATGCCAACGGCTCTGCATCATTTTCTCATTTAAACCCCAAAACAACCACAGGAGGCTGGCAGCCTTTAATCTCTTTGTACAGACCTGGGGGTTGCCAGCCTCTCAACTAATGGCCCAGCACTCAACACAACTCCTGGAATGTTGTCGGTGCTCAGTAAATGTTTGTCCCGTGAACAATTGAGTGAATCCAACACAATGACCCCAGGAACACCCCCTGAAAACTGCCCCCCACGGATCCTCAGATGCAACACGGTCCGTGGCTGCTCCTCACTCCTCCCCTGACCCCAGGCTGCAGTGATTTCTGGCACTTGCCTGGGTTTCCCTGGCCCTGATCTCACTTTCTAGTGGATCAAAGTGATGGCAGTGATGATAGGGTTTGTTTTCCAAATGTTTTTTATTATGGTGAAATACATATAACATAAATGTTACCATCTTAACCATCTGTAAGCAGCATATAACCCAATGTGATTAAACACATTCGTAATGTTGTCTCACCATCACCACCATCCATTCTTTTTTTTTTTGATTGATAAAGAGAAAAAGGTTAAACAAAACAGAGATGGGAGGGATCTTACTATGTTGGTCAGTCTGGTCTTGAACTCCTGGCCTCAAGTGATCTTCCCATCTCGGCCTCCCAAAGTTCTGGGATTGCAGAAACATACTGCACCCAGCCCCATCTTTATAACTCTTTTAATCTTGTAAAACAGAGTAAAAATCTTATAAAAACTCTGTATGTTTTAAACCAAACTCCCCATTTCTTCCTCCCCACTGCCCATGGCAACCGCCATTCTACTTTCCGTCTCTATGATATAATAGGGTTTCTTGAGTGGAAATCAGGGCCTTGGGGCCTAGAAATGGGGTGAGGGACTCAGGGAAGACTTACCCACATGAGAAGCCAAGAAGAGGATGGGGAGCAGGAAAGGGGGCACCCGAAAGACCATACTCCAGAGGCTGACCCAGGCCAGCCAGGACGAGCTGGGCCTGGGGTCAGATGCTGTGGGCCTCACTGCTCAGCCTGTGCTGGTCAGTGTGGGTCGGTGCTGGGCAGGAAGAGGAAATGAGGTGGCTTGGGTGGGAGGGGTGACAGGGAAGAGGGGGTGGGAGGATTTATTCTGCCTTTGAGCCTCCAGGCCCCCCAGTCTGGCCCCCACAAAGCTGGGGATTGGAGTCACTTGAGGTGGGGGGAGGGTTATGGTAAGGGCAGACCTGGGGACAGTAGATTGATTTTTCCCATCCCCTGTCTCCCTCCAATCCTCAGTCTTGCTGGCACACAGGAGGCAGGAGGCAGGAAAAGGAGGAAGCCGGCGGCTTCCGCCTATTGAGGAGGGGAGTGGGGTGGGGAACATTGTTCTAGGGTCTCCCCTCCCCCCAGCACAAACACAAATACGGCCCACGTGAGTTCTTATGTATGTGCCCCAGGACACACACAGTTACATGGGTTTCCTAGAGAGCAGTTCACATACGAAACACAAAGGACCTTTGTGGGTCTGAGAACACATACACTCAAAGGAACACGGGGCTCCGGCAACAAAGAGCCTTCGAGTCTATCTTGTGTACCTCTCTCATTTTACAGATGGGAAGACTGAGGCCTGCTGTGCTCGAGGGTACCCTGAGGCCATGACTGGGCTGGGACTTGAACTTCTTACTGCTTTCTTGGTGCCAGTCGCTCCACAGGGCACACATTAAGCAGACCCAGGGAAACACACAGGAATGTCAGTTGTGTGGCTAGTCCTCAGCGTAAGCTGCTAATGAAAGCTTGAGCTTAGTGTCGGCCAGGTGTCATTCATTTTGTAGCAAACCCATGTCTATCCCTGGGCACTGGGGCAGCAGAAGTCTGCCCAGGGAGGTGCACTCACTCTTGATAGCTGACAACAACTTGGGAGCAGTCCTGCTGCCTTGGCAAAGCCTCTAAAGCTCCATGGATCTTGCCTCTGCTTCCCTCCCAGACTCACCTCTCCCTGCCCTGGCACCCATTGCTCCACCTCTTGCCACCACTGGCAGTTCCCAGAACAGAACAAGACCTATAGGTACAGAATGCCCACGAGGAGGCCCTTCCAGGGAGCAGAGGGAGGAGCCATCAGATGCACAGGCTCGCTGCTTAAATCTGTGACCCCTCTGACCCAGAATGGAATAGTTGGGATGGATGAGACCTGGTGTCAGCTTAGGTGACGTAGGTCTGGAAGTCCAAACCCTCCCCTGGGCCTGGGACATCTTCCCAGAGTCTGTTTTGGGTGAAGGTTTCATTCTCCTCTAGATGCACTGGGCTCTTGTTCACCTTGCTGAGGAGGCTGGGTCCCCGTAGCTTGGTTGAGCTGGTTTAGGCCCAGGGCTCTTCTGAAGCTCCCTGAAAAGTACCAGGAGAGGCTTTGACTCCTGGAGTAGCATAAAAAAGGATCAGGAAAGACCTCCCCACCAATTTGTAGCCCACAGAGACTCCCATGCCTGGGCCTGAGGCTGGGAAGAGCTTTCTCTGGACGAGGCTTTGGGTGGGATGGGAGTAGGAGCAGGGGGAGTGGTCGATGCCTTAGACTTGAGCTCATCTTGGTGTCGGACCTTTGAATCTGGAATGAAAAAGGAGCTGGAAAATGCTGGGACTGTTTGTGTCACAGGATTCACTTTTGTGGAACTTTTTCTTTGGTTCTTGGAAGACCTGGGCGGGGGGCTGATGTCATTTTGCAAAGGTATGGAGAGCACTTAGGCCGCATTCGTTCTTCTGGAAAGTGACACAGATATTGGCACAGGTATTTGCTTTGAATGGAAAAATTTGAGACTGCAGGATGCTGGCGCATGCAAAGACTCAGAGCCCATCTGCCCTCCCCACTCTCAACTGGGAAACAAAAACTGGTAATAATGATCTGTATATAAATAAAATGTTAATGGAGTTTGTACACAAGAATTTGTGTTATAAAACAATATCCTACAAGTGTAAAGTGTTTTTACATGTGTTGAGATTACATTGCAAGTAACTTAAATAGCATTAGTTTACAAACAATAAGTCCCAAATGAAATATTACTGCACAAATTTTGAGTGGGTTGTGTATACATCTGCTCTTGGAGATGTATAAGAAGACTTAAGCTATAATGCACATCTTGAAGTCTCAGTCACTGGAAAGTTATAGGCCAAAAATAATGCAAATATGAAGTTCTACACATTGGAGGGTTAACCTCCAAACCCGAAACAAACTCAGTTGATAATGATTGAGTTAAACTCAAGGTAATTTATTTTTAACAGCCGGATGCAATGGCTCACGCCTGTAATCCCAAGCACTTTGGGAGGCTGAGGCAGGCAGATCACTTGAGGCCAGGAGTTCAAGACCAGCCTGGCCAACATGGTGAAACCCCATCTCTAACAAAAATACAAAAATTAGCCAAGTGTGACAGCACATGCCTGTAATCTTAGCTACTCGAGAGGCTGAGGCAGGAGAATCTCTTGAACTTGGGAGGGAGAATCTCTTGAATCTGGGAGGTGGAGGTTGCTGTGAGCCGAGATCACGCCACTGCATTCCAGCCTGGGTGACAGAGCTCCCAGCTTGATTTTTATCTTATCTCAAAAATTAAAATTAAAAAACATGTCCTCGTTACCATTCTCACCTATTTGTTTTATAACACACTGGGAGTTTTATAACACAGTGTCTTGGCAAGGTTGTGGGGAAATAGGCATGCTCTGTCTATGCATGTTGCTGTAACTCTGATGGAGGGCAGCTTGGGAATATCTGTCAAATTCAGAAACACATTTATCCTTGACTCACGATTGCATTCTTGGGAATTTATCCTGCAGATATACTCCCACAGTACAAAATGTCATGGTTATTCATTGTAGCATTATATGTAATGGCAGAAGATTAGGAACAATTCATGTGTCAGTCAGCGGGGAAATGGTTAAATCAATTTTGATGTAGCTATACAGTAAAATATAACAGCTGTGAAATTAGTTGAAGAAACTTTCAATGTCTATGTATTGGTTTTTAAAAGCTCTCCAAGACATAATAATTAGTAAGCGATGAAAACAAGGTACAGAAGTAGATATTGTATGTTAGCTTTTGCCTAAGAAAGAAAAAAAAAATAGGAATACACATTCATACTGCTTGTACAGGTTGAGTATCCCTTATCCAAAATGCTAGGGACAGGAAGTGTTCATATTTCAGATTTTTCTGAATTTTGGAATATTTGCATATACATAATGAATATCTTGGGGATAAGACCCGAGTCTAAACATGAAATTCATTTATGTTTCATGCATACCTTATACACATAGCCTGAAGGTAATTTTAAACAGTATTTTACATGATATAGATGACCCATCACATGAGGTCGGGTGTGGATTTCCCACTTGTGGCGTCACATAGTGCTCAGAAAGGTTCAAATTTGGGAGCATTTCGGATTTCAGACTTTCACATTGGGGTGCTCCACCTGTATCTGCACAGGCTGAATATCTGCTGTGGTAGTAAGTTCCACTTTGGAGGGAGTGCTCATTCGGAAACCAGTCAAAGCATTATTTTTTTTATTTTTTTATTTTAGGAAAGTAAAGTCTTACCCCACGTGGCCACCCCAGCGGGTTGGACTCACTGTTTTCCAAGTGACCGTCGTGATCCAGAGGGACAGGAAAGCCTGACTCTCCAAGTTCTGCTCATTTCCCTTAATGGGTGGCTCAGACAACAAACTGATTTATACTCTTTAGAACATTCATTTGGGTCTTTTGTGTGGCTTCTTACAATGCCCTTAGGGTTTTAGACTACATGTAAATACATGTGGAAACATTTGACAGACACTTAAAAATGTCTATGAATTTGATTTAACTTTCTCTATAGACAAACTCCACAGTCTTCTTACAGAAATGATGACTCAGTTGAGATCCATTTGGGTGTAATTGTTGTGCAAATTATGCGCAAAAAAGCTGGTGAAATTTGGGACTGGATCAACAGAGGATGAGTGGGGGGCGGGTGGGGAAGAATGAACTTCTCTAAGTTGCTCCCCAGAAATGAAGTCAGGGCTATCTGAATTAAAGTGTCAAATTGGTGCTCTTCTAAGTAACAGAGACCTCTCCCAAGTAAGCTTGCCAGACTGGGGTGGGTTACATGGGTGACCATGCAATTATTTTTCAAAATAAACAGTGAGAGGCTGGGCGCGATGGCTCATGCCTGTAATCCCAGCACTTTGGGAGGCCAAGGCAGGCAGATCGCCTGAGGCCAGGAGTTCAAGGCCACCCTGGCCAACGTGGTGAAACCCCATTTCTAATATAAATACAAAAAGATTAGCTGGGCGTGGTGGCACATGCCTGTAGTCCCAGCTACTTGGGAGGCTGAGGCATGAGAGAATTGCTTGAACCTGCGAGGTGGAGGTTCCAGTGAGCTGAGCTCGTGCCACTGCACTCCAGCCTGGGTGACAGAGCAAGACTTTGTCTCAAAAATTAAATAAATAAACAGTGAGAGTCCCATCTTTGCTTCTTAAAGTCAAACTATTATACATGAAGTATGTAAAGTCAGTATGTGAAATAGAATGCTGCTTTGTTTTGTTCAGTGATTTTAAAGGGAAGGGGTAGTTCCAATTTTCCTCCCAAAGTACATTTCTGTGTTCTCCTAAAGCATGGCCTTGTGTCTTGACTCCTAGAATATTTTGAAAAGTATTTAAGATATTTCTTTGTTATGTGCAACTCCAAATGCTGGCATCTTTGTGTATGCCATAGATGCTTTAACTCTCTACTGTTTGTCACAATTGCTTTTCAAAGAACCAAGTGAATGTTGCCCAAAGAAATTGTAAAGTTTTCTCTTTCCCCCGCCTTTTTTTTCCGAGATGGAGTCTCACTCTGTTGTCCAGGCTGGAATGCAATGGCACAATCTTGGCTCACTGCAACCTCCGCCTCCCAGGTTCAAGCAATTCTCCTGCCTTAGCCTCCTGAGTAGCTGGGACTACAGGCGCGCACTAGCATGCCCAGCTAATTTTTGTATTTTAAGTAGATACGGGTTTCACCATGTTGGCCAGGATGGTCTCGATCTCTTGACCTTGTGATCCACCCACCTCGGCCTCCCAAAGTGCTGGGATTACAGGCGTGAGCCACCGCACCCAGCCAAATTATAAAGTTTTCTTTTGGTTGAAATAAGCAACCCTTAACCCCATTCCTAAGTTCTGCCTTTGCCTGAAACTGACTTTACTGGTAAACCATTCTTCATACTGATGAGCAAAGAAAGGAAAAAGATCTATTATTTGTTGTCCATAAAAAGACAAAGTAATTCTTTTAAGATTTTGTTTGGGTTGGCTGGGTACGGTGTCTCACGCCTGTAATCCCATCACTTTTGGAGGCCGAGGTGGGCGGATCACAAGGTCAAGAGATGGAGACCATCCTGGCCAACATCGTGAAACCCCGTCTCTACTAAAATACAAAAATTAGCTGGGCATGGTGGTGCGAGCCTGTAGTCCCAGCTACTCGGGAGGCTGAGGCAGGAGAATTGCTTGAACCCAGAAGGCAGAGGTTGCAGTGAGCCGAGATCACACCACTGCACTCCAGCCTGGCGCCTGGTAACAGAGCGAGACTCCATCTCAAAAAAAAAAAAAAGATTTTGTTTAGGTTAATGGTAACAATGGTACTTTCACTTAATTTCGGCAGCAACTGAAGCCACATTGTCAATTCAAAAACAATTTTTGTTGTTCTTCCAGGAAATAACTCTGTAGTGAGAAGAAGTTTGCGGTAAATGCCTTTGGAGCCTCAGGCTGAGGCTGTGTCCTGAAGCTAGCATGTGTATGTGCGTGCGTGTGTGTGTGTGTGTGTGTGTGTTTTCACTCTAGTCAGAAAAGACGTGCCAGGTGTTTGTGACAAGCTGTGATGAGGACTGCAGATTACTTGGAATCCATTGTGTTCTTTTCCTTGTTGGAAAAAGAAAGCTTCTAAAAACAAGCCCTTATTTAAAGGAAGCCCCAGTTAATTCAACAAGGCTTTGAAAGGCTTTATACAAACTGCTTGACAAAGGCCATTTGGCCCCGAGGAGTCCTATGAGGTCAGAAACTGAGATCAACCCTCACACAGGGTTCTGGCAGTTAGAAACTCAGACCATACTTAGTAAAGCACAACAAACTTTTACCCACCTGGTCAGAATGAAAGTTACACAGCAATGCAGAGTCTTATGCTAGCACACCAAAAAAACCTCGCTTACAATGGCTAACAGTTGCTACACGTTTACAGGTGCCGGGAAAAGGTGTTGGCTACACCCCATGGACTCTCATCCTTTTGAGATGGGTGTCATTATAATTGTCCCCATTTTGCAGATGAGGGAACCGATGCATCCTCAGGTTAGTTAAGTGGTGGTGTTCAGCTTTGACCCCAGACAGTTTGATCCACAGCCAGAGAGCTTAACTATGCCCAAGCCCTTCTACCTAGACAGGAAGAAGGCTAACAATCTCTGCCAGTACACTCAGGGAGGCAGCTGTCATCTGCATGTTACCCCTCAAACTCTTAACAATGATTTAAGAAAACCAACCCTTTTGTACCCAGCGACCAGGAGAGATGGGCAGGCATGAATTTTAAGGACGTCTTGCCTGTAAGTTCTACCAGGTCCTTGCTTCACCCCAGGTCACTCTGAAATCCTAGAAGAATAGCACACCCAATAGCACACGGCACAAGTGACTCATTGTCCTTCTGCCTCAAACAACAACAGCCTACTTAGCATACAAAACACACTCTATGAGGGAAGGCCGCCTCGGGCCACAGCCATGCATTCTTTGCAGGAGCCGCACGTGGGGGTTGCTTTCTGGTTGTTTAGTCTTTATTTATTTATTTATTATTACTATTACTTTAGACACAGAGTCTCACTCTATTGCCCGGGCTGGAGTGCAGTGGCACGATCATAGCTCACTGCAGCCTCGAACTCCTGGGCTCAAGCAACCCTCCCATCTCAGCTTCCTGAGAAGCTGGGACTACAGGTGTGTGCTACCACCCCTGGTTTCAGTCTTACTTTGAGGATAAGAGGTAGTGACAACGTAAGTCCATTAATGCTCATGACATATAATTTATTTCGTGGTGACACAGGGATGACAAAGGAAGGGCTTGAAGGCAGCGTCCCAGCTCCTCTTTCCCCTAGCCCTTTCTCCCTGAAGGCATATTGGTGCTTTGTCAGCTCCACCCTTGCCCCCACCCTAAGGGAGGGACACTTGTTCCTACCAAGTCAGAGTGTGCTATTGCACCAGCACACCAGCGTGGGCTTCCTGCTCTGGGGGAGAGACCTCTCCTACTGGCTTAAGTGGTGCCTGCCCCCAGAGGATTTCTCTATGGGAACTACTCCAACACCCCTGGGGTCTCAGGTGGGCACAGCTTTCCTCCTTTCCCCTTTCTAACAGGGCACCCATGAGAAAACAAGAATGTGGCAGAGATGACTGTTGGTATTGCTGGGGCCCAGGGAAGCAAGGCTGGGAGGGTCAGTGTGGTGGGGCAGCTCTATCCGGTGGGTCTGTGGCCTCTCGCCAGCTGCATGGACATGACATCCTCAGGAGAGGGTGTGGTAGTCCCTGGCAGGCCTGCTGAGCTCTGTTCTTGCAAGATCCAGCTACCCCGGAGATAATGACCAAGGGGTTCACAGATTGCCATTGTTTCACTGTGCATGTGTGATGTCTAATTATCTTCCTAGGTCAGATGGTGGAGTTCGTGGCTTGGGAAGAAACTGTCCCATGAACACTGATGTTGGATCCGATGCGGCAACTCCATGAGGTAATTGTACTGGAGTTTCAGGGTGGTGTGGCTGGTGATGCATGAGGCTTGGTGAGCTCTACCCCTAGGGGCTTCATGGAATACGTGGCCCTGGATAGGCTGGTCTCCCCTGAAGAAGTGAGGAAACCCTAGAAGTTGTGATTGTGAAACACTCCCTAGTCTGAGGTCTCCTGGGAAGCTCCACTGAGGATCGATCCTTTGTGCTTACCTCAGGGAACTGTGACTTTTCAGGGATAACTGGGTCAGAGGGCTCGTTTTCATCAAGCTTCAAGCCCAGTCGTCGGTGGGACTGCAGGGATGCTTCGAACACCAGGGTGTGTCTAGGAGGTCAGGAAAGGCAGACTACGGATAGGAAAAGGTGGCCTTCTGGGAAGGTGGAGCTTGAATGAAGGAGGAAGAGTATGGTGTCCCTAAGGACAGTCCTAAGTCCCAAGGAGGTGCTGATTTCTCTCTGAGAGGCTGGAAGAGGCCAGAAGCCTGGGAAATGGGCAGCCTTCCTCCAGAGGCTTACAAAGACAAGGAAGGTGTCCTCTAACGATTCAAAAGGGGCATCTGCTTACAGCAGAACAAAAGTCCCTATACACAGAGTGGAAAGTGTTAACATCAGTTCTTTTTTTTTGAGACAGGGTCTTATTTCCAGTCTGGAGTGCATTGGTTCGATCACAGCTCACTGTAGCCTCAACCTCCTGGGCTCAAGCGATCCTCCTACCTCAGCCCCCTTAATAGCTGGGGCTACCAGTGCACACCACCATGCCTGGCTAATTTTTTTTTTTTTTTTTTTGAGACGGAGTCTAGCTCTGTCACCAGGCTGGAGTGCAGTGGCATGATCTCAGCTCATTGCAATCTCTGCCTCCCAGGTACAAGTGATTCTCCTGCCTCAGCCTCCCGAGTAGCTGGGATTATAGGCATTTGCGGCCACACCCAGCTAATTTTTGTATTTTTAGTAGAGATGGGGTTTCACCATGTTGGCTAGGATGTCTCAATCTCCTCACCTCGTGATCTACCTGCCTTGGCCTCCCAGAGTGCTGGGATTACAGGAATGAGCCACCACACCCGGCCAATTTTTAATTTTTGTAGATACGAGGTTTTGTCATGTTGTCCAGCTCCTGAGCCCAAGCAATCTGATCACCTCGGCCTCCCAAAAGTGCTGGGATTACAGGTGTGCCTCATTGCACCCAGCCCATAACACCAGTTCTTAATCGGGAGTGAGCAAGTGAGTTGCCTGGAATTCTAACCATTCGTTCATCCAACAAGTTTTTATGGAGCATCTTATTAGCAGCAGGCCTGTGAGTATATCTGTGACTGGGTACACACATGTGTTTTCTTGCATTCATCGGCTTCTCAAAAGGGCTCTGCAGCTACCCCAAGGCTAAGGCCCTCAGGTTAGAAGTCCTGTCTGCTGCAGGGAGGGCTTGTGTCTGATAGAGAAGGGAGCAGATGTGGGTAGGGGTTAGGGCACCTCGGTTTTTTTGCTTGCTCAGCACCCATTCCTTGATCTTCTGGTGGCAGCACCCTGAGTTTTCTTAGGAAATATAATCACATTTTTTAAAAGAGGTGATTGCAATCTGTCAGTCCAAAGATTGTGAGGAGTCTAACACCTGGATGATCAGTTTTACTCCTAGGAGCAGAGGAACGTAGTTGCTGTGCGGCTGAAAAGGTGCTAGACCGAGAGTCGGAAGCCTGAGTTTGGATCCTAGCTCTGCCACTGATTCATAGAGTTTTTTGAATGTTATCTTTAGACCTCTGATTTAGAAGGTTGAGTTAATCGTGTGCTTTGGATAAGAGCGAAACCACCACTGCTCTGTAGACGGCACCCTGGGACCACTCCATGGTTCATATCCTAGGACTTGTCTCTATCAACAATTGCATCCAGTGCGGTGACTCACACCTGTAATCTCAGCACTTTGGGAGGCTAAGGTGAGAGGATTGCTTGAGGCCAGGAGTTTGAGATCATCCTGGGCAACAAAGCGAGACCCTGTCTCCAAAAAATAATAATAAATAATAATAATAATAATTAGCTGGGTGTGGTGGCGCATGCCTGTAGTTACTGCTACCTAGGAGGATTGCTTGAGCCCAGGAGGCAGTTGCTTCCGTAAGCTATGATTGCACCACTACACTCTAGCCTGGGACAAAGTGAGACCCTGTCTCTAAAAAACAAAACAAAAAACTTGTAGGCCGGGCGCAGTGGCTCACGCCTGTAATGCCAGCACTTTGGGAGGCTGAGGTGGGCGGATCATGAGGTCAGGAGATCGAGACCATTCTGGCCAACTCGGTGAAACCTCGTCTCTACTAAAAATACAAAAATTATCTGGGCGTGGTGGCTCATGCCTGTAATCCCAGCTACTTGGGAGGCTGAGACAGGAGAATCGCTTGAACCTGGGAGGCAGAGGTTGCAGTGAGCCGAGATCATGCCACTGCACTCCAGCCTGGTGACAGAGTGAGACACCATCTCAAAACAACAACAACAACAACAACAAAAACCCTGCATCCGTTGTGTAACTTCAGTTTCCGTCTGCTACCATCTGCCTGCCACCTCCTGTTTATCTATTTTTTTTTCCTACTCACTCTCTCTAGTACACTAGCAATCCATCCTAAAACCCATTGATCCTACCACATTTTTGGGTTCCCCACACCCCTGTCCCCACTTGCCCGTTTACCCTGACCAGATACTGTGGTTCATCGTTACAACCACTCCCTTGCCTGCAGCTCAGCTCCCTTGCCCGCCCGCTCTTGCTTTATCATGTTTGCCCAGCAAATCCCCAGTCCTGGTGAAACCCCTCTGTCCATCGTCTCCCCACCTGTGCTTGGAGGGACTAGAAAAGGAAAACTCTCAGACACCCTCACTGACCATGCCCATCTACCTGAAAGGGGGCCTGAGGCTGTCTGGCAAGCCCATTACACGGTTTGGGTCCATTCTCTTTGCCATGCTCTGGGGTGGTGAATTCATACCTTCTCTTTTCTTCTTCGGTCTCAGCACCCCCTTCCTGCTCTTCACTCAGCTGAGGACACTGCTTCTTATTTTTCTGGATAAATGGAAGCCATCAGGGGAAAGCTTCCTAAGGCTCCCATTCACAGACCTAGTGCCAGCTAGGCCTACTCCCAGCTGCTTGGGAGGCTGAGACAGGAGAATCGCTTGAACCCAGGAGGCAGAGGTTGCAGTGAGCCGAGATCACACCACTGCACTCCAGCCTGGGCTACAGAGCAAGACTCCGTCTCAAAAAAACCAAACCAAGCCAAAACAAAACCAAAAAAACCATACTCTTGTCAAGGTCACCGGTGATCTCCACTTTGCCAATTTCAAAGGTCAATTTTCACTCCTTATCTTCACAAACTTACCTGCAGCATTTGACTAACCAAGCTAGCTAAGCCCTTGCCCTTGAAATGCTTTCTTCCCCAGCCAGGGCTTTCCTGTACTTGCTTCCTACCACGTGGGCCCTCCCTGGTCTCCTTTCTTGCTTTTCCTCCCCGCCCTGACCTCTGCTCCTGGCATATCTAGGGCTCTTCTTCTCTACAGTTATCCTTGGGGATGTCATCCAGATGCCTGGCTTTGAAAATCATCACATTTTATTGGTTCCTAAGTGTGTGTTTCTAGTCTCCACCGCCAATTGCATCCAAGCCACTTGATGCTATGCTCTACTTAGGATGCTGCAAGTTAGCTCACAGGCATCCAACGCATCCAAAACCGAGGTCCTAGTTTCCCTTCCAAAGCTGCCCTCTCAGACTCCTTCCACTTAATTGAATGACAGCTCCAGTCTTCAAGTTGCTCAGGCCACAACTTTGGAGTTGGCTGGGCACGGTGGCTCATGCCCATAGTCCCAGCACTTTGGGAAGCCGAGGCGGGTGGATCATGAGGTCAAGAGATCGAGACCATGCTGGCCAACATGGCGAAACCTCGTTTCTACTAAAAATACAAATATTAGCTTGGTGTGATGGTGTGCACCTGTAGTCCCAGCTACTTGGGAGGCTGAGGCAGGAGAATCACTTGAACCTGGCAGGCAGAGGTTGCGGTAAGCTGAGATCACTCTACTGCCCTCCAGCCTGGAGAAAGAGCGAGACTCCATCTCAAAGAAAAAAAAAGAAAGAAAAAGAAAAACAAACTTTGGAGTTACTCTTGAATCCTTTCTTTTTCTCAAGGCCCACATTTAATCAGCCAGTTGTATCCACTTTGCCTTCAAAATCTATCTGGAGTCTGAGCACTTGTCCCTACCTCCATGGACTTCCCTGCTGCCACATGTCCTTTCCCCTAGGTGATTGCAGCAGCCTCCTAACCTGCCCTCTGCTTCTACCCTGGCCTCCCCTGGTCTGTACTTCATGCAGAAGATAGACTGGTTCCTTTACAATGCAAAGAGCAGTCCTCTGCTCAAGCCTCCAGCGGCTTCCCGTCTTTCAGAGAGATCCGAGGAGGCCCCTCAGGAATAGCTCTGGACATGTCCCTGGTGTAGCCCCTCGGATCTGCCCCCCTCTTTCTGTACTCTGTTCGGCGGCCGCCTTCCTGTGGCTAAACAAGCCAGCCGTGCTCCTGCATCTCAGCATTTGTGCTGGCGGTTTCCTTTGCCTGGAATGCTCTGCCCACAGATATTGGCACAATCACTGTCTCCCTCAGCCAATCTCAGCTCAAATGTGCCCTCTTCAGAGTCCCCTCTTCTGACTATCTAAAGTAGCAGCCACCTCTTATGCTCACGTGAGGCTGTTTTCCTCCCAACACTCACTGTTATCTGAAATAATCTTATTTATTTCTTTGTGTATTGCTCATCCTATCCACCAGAATGGAAGCTTTGTGGCAGCACAGACTGTCCCAGCGGCTAACACAGAGCCTACCTCATGGCGGTCAGGGCTGCCACAGAAGGTTGTAAACGTTGTTCATTGCATTAGAGCTTCTGGCCGTGGAGCCGCGGGTGCTGATAGCAGTCTGCCCTCTGTTCCCACCATGTGGGACCATCCAGCAGGTTGCCGTCTGCTCTTTTGCAATGTGTGACATATGGGCTGACTGTGACTCTGGTGGCCATTCAAAAAATATTCATTGAATAAACTACTGAATGATGGATGTGCAGACCCTCCGCTTGTTTTCCTGTGCAGGGCTTCATGCCAGTTACCTTCTCACAGCCTCATCTTCCATTCCTGTTAAAGGGACAGTTAACATCTATCTCATAGCATGGTTACAAGGATTAAGTGAAATAGTTCATTAAAAAGCTGGCACAAATATAATTCCATTTATATGAAATATCCAGAACAGGCAAATCCATAGAGACCGAAAACAAATTAATGGTGGAAAGGGACATGAGGAATATACTGCTTAATTGGTCAGGAGTATCCCTTTGGGGTGACGAAAACGTTTTAGAACTAGAGTGATGGTTGCATGACATTATGAATGTACTAAACACGACTGAATCGTGTACCTGAAAATGGCTAACATGGGGAATTTTATGTACTGTGAATTAGGTTATGGAATATGAACACCTCAATTTAACAAAACCTGGCACAGGGTCTAGGATAAGGTAGGTGTTCAATATCATTTGAATTTCATGATTTTCTTGCTTCAAAAATAAAGTAAAACCCTAAGCCTTCCTTGGCATCTCAATGCCCCATCCAGGATAATCCTCTCTTTCCTCAAATGCGTTTCAGAAGTGTGTATTGTTGCCATTTTAGATATGAGGATATGATGGAAATAAGACAGATGCAGAGCCCTCCCCGAGAGTTTACAGGCTGGCAGGGGAAACTAAAGAGAAATTCACACTCCCACGTGTTCAGGATATAGGGGAGAAGGGCCACATCTGCAGGGGCGCAGGGGAGAGTGGCGAAGGCAGGAGTCCCAGGAAAAGGGAGCAGAGCCTGCAGAGCCAGGGAGATGAGGGAGCATGGTGGGTTCTGGGAATAGAAAATAGTTTGGTGGCCAGGTGTGGTGGCTCATGCCTGTAATCCCAGCACTTTCGGAGGCTAAGGTGGGCAGATCACTTGAGGTCAGGAGTTTGAGACCAGCCTGGTCAACATGGCGAAAAACGGTCTCTACTAACAAAATGAAAATAGCTGGTCATGGTGGTGCGTGCCTGTAATCCCAGCTTGAACCTGGGAGGCAGAGGTTGCAGTGAGCTGAGATCGCGCCACTGCATTCCAGCCTGGGTGACAGAGCGACTCTGTCTATTAAAAAAAAAAAAAAAAAAAAAAGGAAAGAAAAGAAAAGAAAATAGTTTGGTGTAGCTGCCGCAGAGGAGGCAGGAAAGGTGGGAAGGGATGGCCCTGAGCGTTCAGATTTCATCCTAAGATCTTCAAGGCTAAGTGTGAACTGGCCCCCACCTTCCAGCCAGTCCTACCATGCCTGGTTTGCAACCCCTCTCTGTAGCGCCCCCTTTATTTTTTTGAGACAGGGTCTTGCTCTGTCGCCCAGGCTGGAGTGTAGTGGCACAATCATGGCTCACTGCAGCCTAAAACTCCTGGGTTCAGGCAATCCTCCCACCTCAGCTTACTCAGTAGCTAGGACTACAGGTGAGCATTACCACGCCCAGCTAATTTTTGTGTTTCTAGTAGAGATGGGGTCTCCCTATGTTGTCCAGGCTGGTCTCTGACTCATGGGCTCAAGCAGTCGTCCCGCTCCAGCCTCCCAAAGTGCTGGGATTACAGGCATGAGCCACCATGACTGGCCTCTCTGCAGCCCTTGCTCCCACTGTGCCCTTTCTGTCCTTGTGAATTTGGGGCCTCCAGGCCTTGGCGCATGCTGTCCTTCCTCCCTTAGGTAGTTATGGGGAGCCTGCCCTGGGTTAGTACTGTGCTGGGAGCCCACAGGCTGCCCAAGCCTACCCCTCTGACCCCAGGAGAGCGAAGAATCACAAGATAATGAGAAATGCTGCAATAGTGGGTGATCTGGGCATGGAGAGTGGGGACTTGCAGGGTAGAGGGAGGGCTCAGAGAAGGTGACTCCTGAACTGGAACTCAAAGAACAAGGGGGACCAGGCCTAGAGACAAGGAGTAGGGCAAAAGGGAGTCAGAGAGCACCCGGGAGAGGTTCAGAGCCTGGCTGGTGGGGTCACAGGATCCTGAGATCCAGGTGAAGGCTGAGCCCCCATCCAGATCTACCCCTCACTCCCTACACACTTACACATTTGACAGGCGATTTTGGAGTGTTCTTGGACCTTCTGGCTTTGCCTGGGAAGAATGCCCTCCCCACCCGCCCTGGTTCCAGCCCACCACCCTTACAGGCCTGCAAAGCTACCTCCTCAACTCTGGACTTTGTACCAGCCACAGGAAGTTCACTTGTTTATCAGCCTGAGCACCTTCCTGCTGAGGTGTCTGCCCCTCTAGAGCCTGCTGGACCTTTCTCTGGGTCCCAGCTGTACAAACCCCCAGCGTTGGGGGATGAGGGTGAGGCCTACACCCATAAAGTTCTTGGCAAAAGCTTGGGGAGATGTAAAATGAGCCCTCCCCACTGGAGGCGCTGCCTGTAGCCCGCCCTCTGCCCGACCTGCAGCTTCAGCCCCGCCCCTGCTGCTTCTGCAGGTGAGTCAAGTTTGGCCTTGGCCCGCCCACCTGTCCAGGTTCTGCCGGCCCCAGCCGGAAGCTTACTCCGGGGACTGTGCACAGTTCTTGAAGGTGGGAACCGAGAAGGCCTGAGGGGCCGGGGAGGGGGTACCCAGGCCCTGCACAGATCCCCAGGGGCTTCTGGCAGCAGGAAAGAAGCTACACAACAGAGTGGGGTAGGTGTCTGTGCATATCAGAGGGTGTGTTTGCTGGTGGAGGAAAGTGTGACCTGGGGGGAGGGGCTGTGTGTGTGTGTGTATGAGGGATGGGCAGGTCAGTGTGGGCTATGAGTTCAGAGGCCTGTTGTAGAGTGTATATGTGCCCTTGGAAGGTTAGTGTGTGCGTGTCTTCTTGGGAAGAATTCACAGGGACAGGACAGGGAGGAAAGGAATAGGAGTACAATCTTAGAAATGTTATATTGAATTCAGTTAATCCCAGTGTAACACGTTCTCATGTTTTTCGGACCTAGTGCTAGGATGAGGCCCACAGCAGGCTGAGGAATGAATGAGCAGCTGACCTCTCCTTCCCAAGACATCTCTCCTGCTCCCCTCGTTAATTTCACAAGCACTGCACTGAGCAGCTGAGTGCCCAGCTCCCTGCAGCGCCAGCCCGGGTACAGATCCCTCAGCCAGCCCTTGCCCCCCACCCCCAGGGAGCTGCCCACCTAGCAATGACTGGTTCTGACTGGTGGTTGATTGGGCAAGATGGTGACAGGTCACCCAGGATAGATTCAAGGACAACCTCACAGGCAGGTATGGTCTGATTTGGCCTGGACAAACTGGGGCCCCCAAAGCTGATGAGGGCGTGGCCAGGGAGCAGGTGGGTGGGTGAGTGGGAGGGGGGGGCGTGTGTGTCTGTCTGAAGTGCTGGGGAGGGAACTGGGGAGAAGAGGAAGAAGAGTTTGGCTTGAGGGCCGTGTGCTGGATGGCAAGGCACCGTGGGGCACAGGGAGCTTTTGAAGGGATTTTAAGCAGGCTAGTGATGGAGTCAGATTTGGGTTGTAGCCCCATCACTCTGGGGAAGAGACCAGAGGTGGGGAAACCAGTTAGGAGATTATGGCTAGAGTACAAGAGGAAGGTGGCTTGGACTCAGCTGTGGCAGTGGGGTGGAGAGGAGGGTATTGTCATTCTAGAAATGCTTAGAGGAAGAGCTGATGGGGCTTGATGCCAGGTTGGACGTGGGGAGGTGGGGGGTATTTTGAAGGCACTTGTATCAAAGAATATGCCGGGGTACTCCCTTCAACTTCTAAGTATTTCCCTAGCCTGGCTACTCTGCCTCCAAGGACTCCCTGGTTCAGGGGCTCCACCTGCAGATATTCTCCAGCCCTAGCTGTTCCTCCTCCAGGTACTTCTCTAACTTTCATGCTCCTCCTCTAGATACTCCCCAGATTCAGGTGCGCCTCGTCCAGACAGTCCTTTGGCCCAGGTGCTCCTCCTCCAGGTTTTCCAAGCCTAGATGACTTTCCTGCAGCTACTCCCTTAATTCAGGTCTTCCTCCTCTAGGTGCCCCCAGCCCTGGGTGATAATTTCCTGATTCAGGTGATCCTCGTTTGGATACTCCCTGGCTTAAGCCTCTCTCTGGGGGCAGAGTATGGTCGTCCTGTGTGTAGAGGTTAATGGACAGGGGTTTGCTTGAAGGGCTGAAGGTAGAGGTGGGCAGCAGTGGCTTTCAACTTAGAGGGAGAAGGGCCAGGGCTGCTCTGGCTGTGTCCAGGGCCCTTGTCCTTGGTAGTGATTTGCATCATCCTCCCCATATGTGGTCTCCGCTTTGGTTGGGTAGCTCCAAGCAGTTGCTGCTTTCTGACCTTTGGGAGCCAGGACCCACCTCTGCCCCTGTCTCTCCTCCTCAGCTTACCAAGCAGTGCAACAGACTGGGCTCTGGGTTCGAACTTGGGGGCTCTAGTTGAGTCAGTTCACCTTTCTTAGCTTCAGAGCCCTCATCTATAAAGTGGGGATAGTGTATATACTCATCTTACAGGGTTTTATGAGCGTGATGCCTGGTGCCCGAATTGTAAGGAATGCCCAGTAAGTTCTACAATTTTTTAAACATTATTTATAATATTAAAATTGAGATGGAGTGTCACCATGTTGGCGAGGCTGGTCTTGAACTCCTGACCTCAGGTGATCCACCCATCTCGGCCTCCCAAAGTGCTGGGATTACAGGCGTGAGCCACCACGCCTGGCCAAGTTCTACAATTTATTTATTTATTTTTAGCAGCTTCTAGAGCCAAACCCTGTGATGGTCCCTTACAAATAGCCAGCTTCTGCAGGCTCAGCTTGTTTCTCTTCTGTGGACAGCTGTTGCGGTCAGTTGTCTAGGCCTCGGAGTTTGTGCAGTGCTACCATGGCTGTATGATCTGGAAAGTGCACCCTGTGACTGTCCCTGACACCCAGACCTATGTTATTTTCCAGGACTTGTGCCCCGGGGGCTTCCTGGCTTCTGGGGGCCTCCTCAGACCCAGGGCTTTTTCTGGTAGAGGCTGAGACTCACTGGTGTCATCAGGCCCCTCCATGAATGAGACAAACAAAAGTGAGTGACAGTGGGAGGATGATGGGGGTGGGGGGTTACCCTTAGCTGCTGGGGTTGGGGTGAAGGACCCTACCATCACTCCTCTTGGTTTCTCCAGGGAGCCCCCTCTGGGGCCCACCTATAATGCTGTCCCTTTCTCTGCAGCACGTGTGGGGCCCTCGGAGCTCCCCACAGCATCTGCTGTGGCCCCTGGCCCAGGCACTGGGACTCCGGCATGGCCTGTGCTGGTAGGGGTTGTGCTGGGGGCTGTGGTCCTCTCGCTCCTCATTGCACTTGCTGCCAAATGCCACCTCTGCCGACGATACCATGCCAGCTACCGGCACCGCCCACTGCCCGAGACAGGAAGGAGGGGCTGCCCTCAGGTGGCCGAAGATGAGGATGACGATGGCTTCATTGAGGACAATTACATTCAGCCTGGGACTGGAGAGCTGGGGACAGAAAGTAGTAGGGACCACTTCTCCCTCTGAGCTCTGGTGTTTGGACACTCCCTGCTCCCTCCATGCCTGACAGCTTAAAGGCAGTGGTTACGACATGGGAGTCTTGAACGTCAGGGACAGAGGTGGCTGGGGCTTAAAGGTTGGCCAGGGATGGAGCAATCCCCACTTCCCTGACACTAGCCACCAAAGTGCCAATGAACCCTCTCTTGCTCAATGACTCTCAATGGCTCCCTGCTGTTCTCAGGATAAAGCCAAACAAAGGCTTGAGTGTGGACTTAAGGCCCTCTGTGATCAGGCCTGTGGGCCTCTTGGTTTCTTTTCTTGCCTTCCCCTACTTTACTCATAGAATAAATGTTGTTCTCCCTCCTATCACTGCCCATGCAGTTTCCCCAGCCACCTTTGCTCACATTGGCTCACCTGCCTACGCTACTCTTCTAAATCCTCTCTGACTGTGATGACAACCCTAGTCAGTATGCCTTGTGTGACCTGCCTACCTGCCAGCATTACAGATGTGCCCAGATGGTAACATTTGAGCAGGTGAAAACCAGTGCCAAGCCTCTTTTTCTTTTCTTTTTTTTTTTTGAGGCAGAGTCTTAGTCTGTCACTCAGGCTGGAGTGCAATGGCATGTCTTGGCTCACAGCAACCTCTGCCTCCCGGGTTCAAGCAATTCTCTCTCCCCGCCTCAGCCTTTCAAGTAGCTGGGATTACAGGTGCACACCACCACGCCCAGCTAATTTTTGTATTTTTAGTAGAGATAGGGTTTCACTATGTTGGCCAGGCTGGTCTCGAACTCCTGACCTCAGGTGATCTGCCCACCTTGTCTTCCCAAAGTGCTGGGATTACAGGCGTGAGCCACTGCACCTGGCCAGTTTCTTAATGAAATACTTTCCTATCAATAAAGTGGGTAATCTGGTTATAATATTTTTCACAGGAATTAATCTATTTTCATTTTGAATAAAAATAAAAAGTTGTTACTCATTTCTGTTTTTCCTGAGCTGGGCTTTATCACTTAGAGCTAGAAGGCACTGCTCCCATGTTACCCCTTCCAGGACACTTTCCATGAGCCTTTTCCTCTAATAACACCTTGTGAATTTCTCTAGTATTGTCCTGCCTACATTTTATTTTCATCTTTTTGTTTGTTTGGAGATAATGTCTTGCTCTTGTTGCCCAGGCCAGAGTGCAATGGCGCAATCGGCTCACTGCACCTCTGCCTCCCAGGTTCAAGTGATTCTCCCACCTTAGCCTCCTGAGTAGCTGGGATTACAGGTTTCACCACTATGCCCAGCTGATTTTTGTATTTTTAGTAGAGATAGGGGTTCGCCATGTTGGCCAGGCTGTTCTCGAACTCCTGACCTCAGGTGATCCACCCACCTCGGCCTCCCAAAGTGCTGGGTTTATAGGCATGAGCCACCTCACCTATTTTTTGTTTGTTTGTTTTTTTGGACACAAGGTCTCTGTCATCCAGGCTACAGTACGGTGGGGCAATGACAGCTCATTGCAACATCACCCTCCTGTGCTTAAGTGATTCTCCCATCTCAGCCTCCCAAGTAGCTGGGAATACATACATGTGCCACTGCACACGGCTAATTATTTTTTGTAGAGATGGGGCCTCACTGTATCACCCAGGCTTGGTTTGAATTCCTAGACTCTAGCCATCCTCCCACTTCTGCCTCCCAAAGTGCTGGGATTTACAGGCATGATGAGCTAGATTTAGATTTAGATTTCCAGGTCTGGACCCTTCTTTGTGCTATTCCTTCTTTCTGGGATACTCTTTCCAACCTTTCTAACTAGGCCAGCTGCTTCTCGTCCCTAGGTGGCCAACTGAGATTGGCCATTTCTTTTCATTATTTTTATTCTAAGGCCAATCCCTTGCAGCCAGCGAGTCCCAAATCCTATTCGGGCCATGGTACCCTACTCCCCTGGTGGAAGTCTTTCCATGTTTTCCAGTGTCCTGAGGACAAAGTCCAAATTCCTCTGCTGGGCTGCCAAGGCCATTGGACAGGCAGGAGTCAGGGAGGAGAGATTTGGTGGGTGCCGTGGTGAAGGGCTCCCGTCAGGTGCTATTGCCTTCACACGAAGGGAGGAGGCCAAGTCTTTTGTAGAGAGTGGTGTTGGGGGTGGGAGGTGAGCGCAGAGGGAGGGGATGTGGTGGGTGGGGGGGGTGGTTGAAGAGGGTGGAGAGAACTTCAGAGTCACTGTGGGAGCAGTAGCCGACCAGGAAAATGCAGCATCACTGACGAGCTGCAGTGCAGATTCAGCTGAGAACTTTTTTTTTTGTATTTTTAGTAGAGACAGGGTTTTTTGGCACCCAGGCTGGCTCCTGGGCTTAAGTGATCCACACTCCTTGGCTTCCTGCAGCGTGGGGATTACAGGCGTGAGCCACCATGCCTGGCCTCAGCTGAGAACTTGATAGAGGAGTTCCCAGTGACAGTAGGCTGTCTGGGTGTGCAGATTTCTCTAATGGTCACTCACAGTGGGGCAGGCACATCTAAGACAGATGGGTAGATTTGTCCATGAAGGGGGTTTGGCTGGGAGGGTGGGACCCAAGGGCAGGGGGCTAAGGACTCTGAGGAGTCTGTCAAAGAGCAGATGAAATGATGGGCCACAGAACCTTAACCAGATGGTCAGGGAAGTGGACAGGAGAGGGCAGTGAAGTCAGAAGGCGGCAGCTTTACAGAGAGAGAACAGAGATGCCGGTGGGCTTCTGGTTGCAGTGGAGGCAGAGAAAGTATGTATGTATTCCCAGCTACTTTGGAGGCACACACACTGCCATTGGGCCATGCCGGAGTCCTTCATCCATCCAATAAAGAACCTACTCTGTGTCAGGCCCATGCTGGGAGTGAGGGATACACAGATGGGCACAATGCCAACTTGGTTAGGACGAGCTTGCCTGATCAAGGAGACAGGCACAAAAAGAATTGCAGACGGGTCTACAATGGAGGGTGCTGTGGGCATAGAAAGAGGGCAACTCACTGGTCTAAGGGCCAAGGAAGACCCCCTGGAGAACTTGTTCTTGAAGGACAAGAAGGCAAAGAGAATGGAACATGTAATGGCTGGCGGAAGGGAGAGGGCCTGAGGAGTTGGTGGAAATAGTTCAGCGGGGCTGCTCATGGGGTTCTCTGAGTGAGACCAAACCAGGTTTGGGTGCCTGGAAGGGGTAGGCAGCCATAGACTGGCTCTCAGGCAGATGTTCGTTTTAGCTTTAGGACAATCACTCTGGCTCAAGGATGTGCATGTGCATGGTCGCAGGAAGGGGAATGAAGAGGAGAAAAGAGCAGAAGCAGGGAGCTAGAGGGAGGCTGCCGTGCCACTCGGGCAGGGATGAAGAGGGTCCCTTCTGGGCAGTGAGCGTGAAGATACGGATTGCCAGACAAATCTGCGTGAGAGAAACCGGAGGAGTTGGTGATTTGTCACTGGACTTGACTGAGGAGACAGTGCAGGTGCCATCTAGCACTGCGCAGAGTCTCTAACCTAGATGCCCCCTGAGCGTGGCACCTCCGGGTGAGACGGAGGAGCTGTTCAAGATGAGAGGAGCAGGGTCAGTTTTGAATATGGTATGAGGCGCCCCTGGAGCACCCAGGGGAGCCGTTTCTGTTGTCCTTGGCGTTCTGGGACATGCCTTGTCTTTCTCTCCTGGGTCTGTGCACGCTGTTTCCTCCCTCTGCCAGCCCGGTGTTTTCTCCAGGAGACATCCCTGACCTTGCCTGCGTAAACCAACTTTTTGTTGTCAGAGCCTTTGTAGCTCTACTGTAATGTCTCTTTGGAGGTAGGTCTCATTTCCCTGCCTCTCTGGGCATCGGCCACCGGCTTCAGGCAATCTGCACCTCGAGAAGCAGGAAGTGATGAAACACTTGAGTGCTGCTTCCTGAGGATCTCCATCACCCAGGAAATGTCACTGCATGCTACAGGAGGGAAGATCCTCCCAGGGTGGACTCCAAGCAGGAAGTGACTCTCACCACCCCAGGGGGTTTGAAACACCTCTCCCTGGCTGGGCGCAGTAGCTCATGCCTGAAATCCCAGCACTTTGGGAGGCTTAGGTGGGTGGATCATGAGGTCAGGAGTTCGAGACCAGCCTGGCTAATGTGGTGAAACCCCATCTCTACTAAAAATACAACAACAATTAGCTGGGCACAGTGGCAGGTGCCAATAATCCCAGCTACTTGGGAGACTGAGGCAGGAGAATCACTTGAACCCGGGAGGTGGAGGTTGCAGTGAGCTGAGATCTCGCCACTGTACCCTAGCCTGGGCGACAAAGTGAGACTCCATGACAAAACAAAACAAAACAAAATAAAACCTGGGAGACAAAGTGAGACTCCATCACAAAAAATCAAAGCAAAACAAAAACACCTCTCCCATGCCCAGGAACCCAGAG
This sequence comes from Cacajao melanocephalus, assembly GCA_963573385.1. Lineage (NCBI taxonomy): Eukaryota > Metazoa > Chordata > Mammalia > Primates > Pitheciidae > Cacajao > Cacajao melanocephalus. The sequence continues at coordinate 52,531 of CAUYLG010010312.1, read as the reverse complement.
CAGGCCAGCAGGTGCAGCCACTGCCCAGACGCGGGATGTTCTGGTTTCAGAGGTGGGGCAAGGAGCTGTAGCCTCCTAGCCACCCTCAGGGAATCTATGGAAGAGGCGCAGCCGAAGGGAGGTGCAGACACCAGAGAAACCGGCTGATAACACCCAACACTTAAGGCCTCATCTTGAACCAGCATGTGAGCAAATGCGAAGGACTCAGGTCCCTCACCCCTCCCTGGGCCTGGAAACCCACCACCTTCCCAAAGCTGGCATCCATCCACTCAATCCTCTCCCCACCTAAGAGGAGAAACCACAGGCCTGGCTGAGGACACCTTCAAGGCACCATTTATGAGGCTGAGACAGGGGTGAGGAGCTCGCTTTGGACAGGGCGGGGCATGGGGTAGGGGAAGAAGGGCCTCTGAGGTGAGATCGTGAGGTGGAGACAGTGACAACGGCAGCTGCCATTTTATTGCACCTCCGCCACAAACCCCGCCTTCGACACACAATGACGCTTCCACCTCACAATGGATGGCCACAACCATGACAACCGTGAACCTCCAGGAACGGAGGCTGGGGAGGTGAAGTCACTCGCCCAACTCCCCCAGCTGCTAGCACGGCTGGGGAGTCCCTCCAGGTCTGTCTGACTCCACAGCCCATATTCTTTCTGCTTGGCCAGCAGTTACCCTCCTCAATGAGCAGGCACGGGTGCTGTCTTGGGTGGGCACCGGTCACCCCCATGGAAATCCCTAACGGATGTTATAGGACAGGATTGGATTTGAGGGATTTTAGAAATGGGGCTCAGGCATCGTCAGCATGAGGTGTTTCTGAGCCTGCTGACCCAAGATACAGACAGGCAGTTCCACGGACAAACACCCAGGTCCCAGGAGGCACGCACTGACCTTCCCATGATGTGGATGCGTGGGAACACATGGGCTCTTAACCACAAGCCACACACCCACAGAAGGGCTGACCCAGCCAGGGGCATACACGCACTCACATATACTCAGTGTCCACATGCACCCACGCCCTGGCTCGGCTCAGGACTCTGAGGCAGGTATGGGAAGAAGGGCTCTGGCTCCGTCAGATGAGGCTGGCGATGCTGGATGTGGTCTCGTGACGCCGGCCCGCAGACAACTGTCCTGAGATGCTGAAGATGCTGCCATGGCCACTGTGGGTGGAGGGGGCGGCCGTACAGATAGAGGGGCAGTGTCCGCTCACGCCCACTTGATACAGTAGCAGGCCCAGCAGCAAAAGCGAGCCCAAGGCAGCCAGAGCAATGCCCACAGACAGCATGGCAGCCAGCGGCCGAGCAGGGGCAGGGGCAGCGGCCAGCCCGGCCAGTGTCAGGCCAGTGACCAGCAGCACAAGGCCACTGAGCAGCACCACGAGGGCATCGGCCCCTCCTCCACTGCGCAGCAGGGCCACATGATGAGCCTGGCGGATGCAGTTCATGTCCTGCACGGCCGAGCTCATCAGCTGTTTCACCAGCACCAGCAGAGCCAGCAGACAGAGCACAGTGCCCGTTGCTAGCCGCCATTCGCCTGAGCGGCTGCTGGTGGTTGACAGCAGTGCCACGCCACCCGCCCCACAGCCTGCCACGAGGCTCACGGCCACGACAAAGCAGAGCGCTGAGCGCCTTGGCTGCTGGGACCACCACAGCTCCACCTGCTCTGCCAGCATGTCCGGGGGCAGTCCCCGGCCCCCTGGGGCTTGAGCCTCCTGTTCAGACATGGCTTGGTCAGGCAGGGGTCAGGGCAGGAGGTGAGTGTCAGGGGTCAGAGGGTGCAGATCACAGCCTGGAGCCCCTGCCACCTGCTTGGCAGTTACAGGCCCGGAGTCCCATTCCTCTCACAGTCCAGGATATGGTCACCATCACCTGTAGGGGAAAGATGACAGTCTTACCTTCCCAGCCCACCTGTCTCCCATGGTTGCACCTGGGAGCCTTGGGATGGTCCCTGAGAATCCACTCTGGTGTCACCCCCAATCTCCCCTGGGAAAGCCCCCTCTGCAGCACTGTCCCTTGGGAATGCCTCTCAATGACCCCAGGAGAGTGCCCTGCCCATAGAGTACCCCCCCATACAAACCCTCCAGGGAATCCCCTCACCCAGGCCCTGAGCTCTCTGCCTCTGGCTCTCTCAGTCGCTTGTCCCATCCCTGCTGGCTGAGGGAGCTGGTGCCACGGTGGATGATGGGATGATCAGCCAGAGATAAAGCCTCATTCAGGGTCTGACTCACATGGCCTCAGCTGTCACCACTGGTTCCTGGGGTGGAGCTGTGGGGATGGAGGGGGTGCTTATGACTTAACCCTTCTGGAACCAGAAGCCTGACTGACCTTGACTCTTCTCTTTGAGGGCTGTGTCTCCTTCTCTGTGGGTTAGGACCAGACCCCTAACACCCTTCCTCCCCTAACATTCCATCCAATCTCACAGCCACGAGTTTGGTGATATAAGCTTCCAGTTCCCAAATTCCTCTCTCCAACCTAGACCTCCCTCCTGAGTCAACTATCACCTTGATGTCCCTGTGATGCAACAGGTCCCAACCCAAGCTTGTTATCTTACTCCAACCTGCTTCTCCTGCGTTCCTCACTTCACGCACTACATCACCACCTTCTCAGGCAGCTCCTCCTCCCTCTGCTGTATCTAATCCCTGCCCTGTCCCCGGGCTCCACCTGTAAACATTTCTCCAGCCAGTTCCCTTTTGTCATCTCCACGGCCCCGCCTCCACCTCCTCACTGGTCTTTCTGCTCCCCTTGCTCTTCTCCACACTCGCCATTCCCCCATACCATCCTCCTCCATGATTCCTCTAAAGTGGAGCAAAGGAAGGAGGGCTCTGGATTTGAACCCCAGCTCCAGTCCTTCCCACTGGCAAGAGCCTGGCCAGGCACCTAACAGTGGTTGCTCATTTAACCTGCCCTCCAGAGGACAGCATGTCTCACACTGGGCAGAAATAAAGCACACGTGGTCCCTGTCCTCAGGGAGCCCCAGTCTGCAGCAGGAGACAGAGACAGAAGCAAACAGGCCCGGTGCCTGTGCTAAGTGCGGGTGTGGGTTAGTCAGCACCGGACCCTGCAGAGCCCAGGAGAGGGGCCTGGGGGAGGTGCGAGGAAGCCTGAGGGTTTCATCTCTCAGAGTCTCAGTCTCCTTATCTGAAAAGTGAGGACAGTAACATTTATCTTGAGGGGTGGGGATGAGTCACCTGACATTTGTTTCAGAATTCCAATGGGGCCTAGAGCCTGCATAGATGCTCAAAGCCTGCTTTTTGAATACATGAAAACGATTTACCCCCTCCAAGGCAGGACAGCGCAGAAGACATAGGTCCTGGGTCATTCTGGGAATATTACTATGTGGCCGTGCACAAGTTACATCCTGTCGAGGTATCTGTCCTCCCCGAGACTCCTCTGCAGAGGCTGATCCCTACCCTCCAGTTGGGCGGGGGCTGCTGCCGATGCCCCTAAGGAAGTGGGGGAGGTGGGCGTGGCCAGGGAGTCAGTCCCAGCATTCCCCTGGGCTGTGGCTTCGCAGGTCTGAAAGTGCTTGCACAGGTGTGCTGAGCCAGTGGGGGCCAGGCTGGGGGTGGGGGTGGAGGTTCTCAGAGGAAAAGCGAGTGGGACAAGGTGGGAGCGGTGGGGCGTGGGGGGACTATTGGGGAACTCACGAGAAGCCTGGACGTGCTGAATCCGATCCGAGAAGGCAGGGTCAAGCAGGTGGGGCACTCCAGCTCTGTTTCCGGGGAGACACTTCACCTGCCTAACCTGCACTCAGGTGAGTGTGGGGGGAGGAGGATGAACAGGTGTCGTTTCCAGGGCAGGGCCTGAGCCGATTGGCTGACGTGGCACTGCTCCTTCTGCTTGGCAGAGGCATTCCTGGGAAGGGAGGGGCTTCTGTCTGCTGCTGTTAGGGCTCAGAACACAATTCGCAGACCTGGACAGCAGGAGGAATGTCGTCTATCTGCCCCAGAGCCTGGGCGCCAACCCGCCCCCAGCTCTGACCCTGATTTAGCTTTAGCTCCAATTTCAAAACCAGCGCCCAACTCCAGCTGCAGCTGCAAACCTAGCCAGAATTTCCAGCTTCCACCCGGCCCCAGCTCCTGCGCACGTCTCAGCCCCAACCCCCGGCCCCGCTTCCAAACCCAATTCCAGTTCCAGCAGCAAATCCAACCCCAAATCTGGCTAGAAACCTCAGCCCCCAACTCCTAACTGCAACCCAAATTCTAAGATCCTAGATCCCAACCTCACACTCAGCCCGAACCTCAAATTCCTGTTCCTGAATCCAGCCCCCAAAATCGACATCAACCTCAAACTCAGCTTTAGCCCCAAATTCCAACACCACCGGACCCTCAAACGCAGCCCCAGGACCTCCATTCCTTGGCCCTGGGCTGGAGCCTCCACAAGTCCCTTGCTCATTCTCCCTCAAAGCCTCAAATGCCTGGCTTACCCCACAGACTGGATCCTGCTGGGGAAGCAGGATTTGAGTGAACAGGGAGTGGGGTGGGGGTGGTGAGGGGGTGAAGGCCTCTCGGGTGGGAGACAGGGGCTCCTAGAATAAACACTTCAGAATCAATGCCACACGCCTTCAGAAGGCTCAGAAAGCCCCTGCCATATGCACCAGGCCAGTCATTTGCCACTGGCACCCTGCTCTCCTCTCTGCTCTTCCAGTTTTTGAACTCAAGAGTTGTCCCTTGCCTGGGATATTTGCCACTCCCAGCCTCAGTCTGCGAGACTTGCATTCTTCAATAGAGATGCCACCTCCTCCAGGAAGCCCTCCCTGACTTGCAGGCTGGTTTAGGTGCCTCTTTGGTGTACCCGTGGCCTCTGTGCTTCCCCAACAACTACTCTTACTGCGACGTGCTTAACTGCCTTTTGTGTACTTACCTGTCATCCCCTGCTAGATGTGTGGTCTCCAGCAAGTACAGGGACAGTGCCTCTTTTGCTAATCATCATGACCTCAGTAGCCAATATGTAGGAAGTAATCAATACATATTTGTTGAATGATTGATTATCGGATGAAACGAAAGTGTGAATGGACAGCTGTGGGGGTTTTGAGCAGGAAGCATGTGAGATGAAGCTGGAAAGACAAGTTTAGCTCAGGCTGTTCAGAGCCTTGAAGGCCAGAGTGAGGCACTTGGACTGTGTAAGGTGCCCATGGAGAGTTCTGAAGTTTAACAGGGACATCGTCGGAGCTTCTAATAGGCAAATCTGGCACCACAGACACACTACCCTCCAGACTGGTGAAGGACAGGCCGGCTGGAGCGGGTGTAAGCTGCCCCCTATCTCCTGGAGCAGTCCCTGTGATGTCTCTTACTCTCTCCTCCTGATGCGTGAATTAGAAAAGAAAAACAAGATCACACTTATCTTGCCATTATCAGTTCACAAAATAATTGTGCCTTGACCTGCTTTTGCATCTTTTCGCTTCGTTCTGTGGGGATGACTGGGGGCCAGTCATAATTCTAGAACAGCTCTGTCCACTATAAATATAGCATGAGCCACATATACAAACTTGTCTAATAGCCGCATTCAAAAATGAAAAAGAAACCCACAAGGTTAATACAGTTAAATTACTATATTTTATTTAATTCCCAAACATGTTATACGTTGTTGAGCTATTTTACAGTTTATTTTGCACAGGGTATTTTGTTTTTATTTGTAAAAATAGAGTTGGGGGCCTTGCTCTGTTGTCCAGGCTGTTCTCAAACTCCTGGATTCAAGCGATCCTCCTGCCTTGGCTCCCCAAAATGCGGAGATTACAGGCGTGAACCAAAAGTCTTGAAAATTTGGTGGGTATTATTTTATACTTACAGTGCATCTCATTTATCCCAGCCACATTGCAAATGCCCAGGTACCACATCTGTCACGTGGCTGTGTCCTTACTGGATGACACAGCTTTAGATGTCCTTCCCCTCGGAAAAGGTCAGGGCAGGCTGGATCAGAGGATGGTTGGGAGGAGTGGGGTGGGGAGACAATGGTGTGGCATTGCAGGTGTTCATCCTGCCACTTTGCAAAATATTATAAAGGTATCCCCTTTATAATAAAGGTGCTTGACTCAGAGGAGCAAGGGAGCCAGGGCCCCCACAGGGCTTGCTGGCTGCAGATTCTGCTTGCACACATCTGACATTTATTTACCCACCCTGTCCCCAGGAGGGTCCAGTCCCAGCCAGACCCATGGGCCAGCTGTCTCAGGCAGAGCTGCAGCAGGTGACCTAGGACATTTTCCTTCCTTTTCCCCTTCCCTTGGGGGTTTGAAGGGAACTTTCTGGATGGGAGAAAAAAAGACTAAAAGCTTCATCGGTATAAACATTGGGCAAATTTCTGTTCTAGTTCTGGGTCTCATCAGGTAGTGTGGAGTCAGGTGGAAAGACAGGCTCCTCACAGGGCTGTTGACCTCTGTCCTCCAAGCAAAGGTTGTTGGGGTAATTCACATGGGCGACAGTGAAGGTCAGGAGGAGGAGGCTGCCCCGCGCACAGAGTGGAAGGTGTGGACGAGCCACCCGCAGATCCACGAGAAGGTGGTGAATGGGAGTACCGTGGGAGAACGCAGAGGCAGTGGGGCTGTCTCCAGGCTTCTGCGCCATGTTGCCAACACAGGCTGTTCTCAACCCAGTGGCCCGTGATCCAGTCGGGAGATGGAGAGTCCCTCCAGCTGCCCGCCTTCCTTAGGGGAACAGAGTCCGCCCATTGCCTTAAGGCCCTCTCTGGCTTCATTCCTGTTACCTCAGAGCCCCCTCGCCCGCAGCTTCATCTGCCTGGAATGCTATGACCCACACAGCTCCCTCCCTCCCTCCCACCCTCCCTCCTTCAGGAATGTTCTCAGATGGCATCTTCTCAGGGAGACCTCTTGGCCACCTTGTCTCAAATTGCAACCTCCCCAGTACTTCCTGTCCTCTGCCCTTATTTGTTTTATTTCCTTACATTTCTCCTTAGCACTTATCACTCTCTGACATGCTCTGGATCTTTCTTATCAATATGGAATTTTGTCTCCTAGATTGTAAGCTTCATGAAGGAAAGGGTTTGTGTCTGTTTGTTCACTGTCCTATCCCTACCTCCCGGAATAGGACTGGCATAGAGTAGGTGTTCAATAAATATCTGTTGAATGAATGAAGGAATGAATGACTGAATAGTAGAAAGAACACTGGATTTGGAGCTAGATTGATCTTGAAGTTTCAAGCCCCAGCTCTAGCTGTGAAACGGGAGAAAAACAGCTTAACCTCTGTGTGTCTCAGTCTCTTTCATTTGTAAGATGGGAATGACAGGACTTAGTTTATATAGTTGTAGAGGGATTAAATAATTAGGCTGGGCGCGGTGGCTCTTAGCTGTAATCCCAGCACTTTGGGAAACTGAGGTGGGTGGATCACTTGAGGTCAGGAGTTCAAGACCAGCCTGGCCAACATGGTGAAACCCTATCTCTATTAAAAATACAAAAACATTTGCCAGGTGTGGTGGCGCATGCCTGTAATCCCAGCTACTCAGGAGGCTAAGGCAGGATAATCGCTTGAAGCCAGGAGGTGGAGGTTGCAGTGAGCCGAGATTGTGCCACTGCACTCCAGCCTGGGCAACAGAGCAAGACTCTGTCTCAAGAAACAAACAAACGAAAAAGAATGAATCAATTCAGCATCCATTGATCGTATCCCTCCTGTGGACCAGGTGTTGTGCAGGTGCTGGAGATACAGTGGTGTGTGGAGAGGCACTGTTCCTGCCGTCCTGAGGGCAGTCTCAGGGGACAATCGGCATAAGGCACAGCACACCTACAGGCTTCCAGTGCCTCCAGACACCCACCCCCTTCTCAGTGAGTGATAGTTCCCCAAGATAGACATCTTACCAAGTATTGGTCCCATTCACCATCACCATCCTCACTACAAGGAAGAATCCCAGCAACCAGATCATGTTTTGTGACCCACCACTGCGGCTATAGTTGATTAGATAGAGCCTCGGACTCAAGCTAGCCTGAAAAGATTCTTTTTTGGCAATGTAAAATTGAACTGTTTCATTTTGGCTTGGGAGCTTCTACTAATGAGAGATGCTAAGGTGCCCTCTGCCAGCAGAACTGACAAGGGGGACCTGGTCTGCAGAAAGGGGCAAGGATGAGAGAGAGAGAGAGAAGGACTCCAGCAGTGAACCAGGCCTTGATTCAAGTTCTCCTTGAGACCTGGTTGCATTTCTGTCTTGAGATTCTGTGAGACACACCTAGAGCCAGATAATAAATCTCCTTTTTTGGCCGGGCACTGTGGTGCAAGCCTGTAATCTCAGCACTTTGTGAGGCCGAGGCAGGAGGATAACATGAGGTCAGGAGTTTGAGACCAGCCTAGCCAACATGACAAAACTCTGTCCCTACTAAAAGTAGAAAAATTAGCTGGGTGGCTACTCGGGAGGCTGAGGCAGGAGAATTGCTTGAACCCAGGAGGCCAAGGTTGCAGTGAGCCAAGATCACATGACTGCACTCCAGCCTAGGCAACAGAGAGAGACTCTGCCTAAAAAAAAAAAAAAAAAAAAAAAATTCTCGCCAGGTGCAGTGGCTCATGCCTGTAATCCCAGCACTTTGGGAGGCCGAGGTGGGCAGATCATGATGTCAGGAGTTTGAGACCAGCCTGACCAACATGGTGAAACCCTGTCTCTACTGAAAATACAAAAATTAGTTGAGCATGGTGGCACATGCCTGTAATCCAAGCTAATCAGGAGGCTGAGGCAGAATTGTTTGAACCTGGGGGCTGGGGGGTGGGTGGAGCGGAGGTTGTAGTGAGCTGAGATTACACCAATGCATGCCAGCCTGGGTGACACAGCAGACTCCGTCTCAAAAAACAAAACAAAACAAAAATTCTCCTTTTTTGCTTAAACTGACTGGAGTTGGTTTCTGTTACTTGGAGCAGAAGAAGGACACCATTGTGCCTCTGTACAGAACTAGAATCTCATAGCCCCACTTATAATATACTTAACAGGTTAATACATGGAGCAACTTCCCCAGTACTCCCAGTACTTGTGGGGCTGTCTTCCAGCTTCTGCCATGCTCCTACTTCAGGCTATTCTTCAAACAGGCCCAGTACTCCCATAGACTGTTCATTTGGATGAAAATAGAAAAATTGACCCTTCTGGTCTCAAAGCTTGAAACTGATATTGTTTTAATCTGCGTTCCTTCCTCAGGAAAGGATCTTCAGGCCTCTCAAAAAAAGCATCAGAGAGCTAGAACTCACCAGATCACCGCACCAGATGTCCCTTGGCCCCCTCCCTAGTTCTTGTTTTCTTGTTTTCTTACCCGTTGTTACATTTCTTCCCTGCTGTATAAACCTGAAATTTTAGTCAGTCAGGGAGATGGATTTGAGACTGAGCTCTCATCTCCTCTGCTGCAGCACTGATTAAAGCCTTCTTCCTTGGCAATACTTGTCCTCTCAGTGATTAGCTTTCTGGGGGTGAGCAGCAGGACTTAGACCAAACCCCTGGTGTTTTGGTAATAAATTTTGGTTCCCTAACTGGGAACATGTTGCTTGTGGCGGCTTGGCTGCTGTGGGCCAGGAGTCTCAGAAGCCCTCCTAAGCAGCTGCCCCCCCCAATTATGATTGGAGGTGAGTTTCTGTCTCTCTCTGGCCCTGCCACAGCCAGCCCAAACTTCTTTCCTGATTGCCTTGGAAGAACTGCCTTTGAGATGTGACATCTGCACCCAGATAGGAGAGTGTCCTTCGTTGGTCCGGACAGCGGGATCTGCTCCTCTCAATTTGGGAAATTTTTAAAGGAATTTCCATTTGTGGGAGGAACAAGCCTACAGTTAACTATTAACTGCAATGAATTTGTAGGAGGAACAAGCCCAACTGACTGAGAGGGAAGCACCCTGACTGTTTCAGTCTGGACACTTTTGGGGACTTGTTTGTAATTGTGTGTTGTGTCCCAGCAAGTGAGCGTCTTTTTTGGGTACCAGACGGTGGGGTCAGCTCCTCTCAATTTGGGAAATTCCTTAAGGAATTTCCATTTGCAGGTTGATTAAGCCCAAACACAGAAGAGAGGAAGCACCCTGACTGTTTCAGTCTGGACACTCTAGGGGTTGGTTTATTGCTGCAGCAGTTGGATAGCGTTCTGGTGATTGTGTGTGTTTGATACAGTCATGAGGAATTAGAATCCAACTTGATATTCTTTTGCAATACTGTCTGGCCCCAATATTATTTGGAAACTGGAGTTTGCTGTTGAATGGGAAAGTGGGATGGGGTTGCATGTATCCAGGCTTCTGTGCTGCTGTTCTAAGCAGAGTCGGGCCTGGTTAATATGTGATGTTTTCCTTTGGTGCTGTTTAGCCCCAGTGTTCTTTGTAGTCTGGGGAGGTTTGGCCTTTAAAAGTCAAACTGCCATGGAAACTGCTTTACCTAAAATTTTGGTTCACAGCCTTTGTTGGATTACTTATCAGGGCAAACAAAATGTAATTGTGTAAAACCGGTGAGTTTGTATTGCTATGGCATGGCTCAAGTTCCAAGGTAAAAGCTATTGGATTTTCATTTGTGTGTGTCTACATATCTAGATGTGTTCATTTGTATGTACAGTTATTGTTATATGTTGTGTTGGCTTATAAGAGTGCTCATAAGTAAATAAGTCTAAGCAATTTTCAAGTCCCTGTGACTTAAGTAAATCTTTACTAAACAAACTGGCTTTAAAATTATTGGTCAAATGAAAATAGAAATGTCTTCAGAATTGTCAGCATACATTTCTGTGTGGATTCTATATTTGTCTCTGCTAGATAGTTTGAGGTGTCAGGGTTTGGCATAGAAGGTTACAAAGCTATAAACCCAGCCCAAACAAAATGCTCTTTGGAATTTTTTTTGATAAGTAAGACTAATGAGTGCTGTTGGTGAAAACAGCTGAATTTCTTAGTTATTGGTTAAAATACCTAAATTTTTAACTTGGAGGCTCTCAAGTGAGCACCTGAGGTTCACTGGCTATGAAAAAACTGGCTAGGTTGGGTGTGGTGGCTCATGCCAGCCCTTTAGGAGGCCGAGGCTGGCAGATCACTTGAGGTCAGGAGTTGAGACCAGCCTGGACAATATGGTGAAACCCCATCTCTACTGAAAATACATATTAGCTGGGTGTGCTGGTGCATGCCTGTAATCTCAGCTATTTGGGAAGCTGAGGCAGGAGAATTGCTTGAACCCAGGAGGCGAAGGTTGCAGTGAGTTGAAACCATGCCACTGTACTTCAGCTTGGGTGACAGAGTGAGACTCTGTCTCAAAAAAAAAAAAAAAAAAAAAAAAAGAAAGTTGAAGAAATTTAAATAATGAAATATTCTTTAAAACCTGAATAAAATAGTCTTTAAAACCTGATAGAGAATTGGAGAAGGCCGGACACGGTGGCTCACACCTGTAATCCCAGCACTTTGGGAGGCCGAGGCGGGCAGATCATGAGGTCAAGAGATGGAGACCATCCTGGCCAACATGGTGAAACCCTGTCTCTACTAAAAATACAAAAAAATTAGCCGGGCATGGTGGCATGCGCCTGTGGTCCCAGCAACTTGGGAAGCTGAGGCAGAAGAATCGCTTGAACCCAGGAGGCAGAGGTTGTAGTGAGCCGAGATTGCGCCACTACACTCCAGCCTGGCGACAGAGCAAGACTCCGTCTCAAAAAAAAAAAAAAGGAATTGGAGAAATTTGGCCAATTAACATTTTCATAGTTAAAGCTCTTAGTCTTGATGAAGGTAAAATAATAAATATTATGAAGAAATACATTAACAGTTTGGCAATTCTTTTTTAATACAGTTAAGCATGAAGCCAGATTTAGTGGGGAGCCAAATCTCACATACCTGCCTGCATTGCCTCCCGCTATGTTTGCTGTTTTGCATGAATAGTGCTGGTGCTGGCGTACTTAATGGTCATGCGGCTGGTGTTATTGATTGCACAGAATGTATAGGGTGATATTAGTGGACTTATGGATACTGAATTGTGTATCAGGAATAAAATATTTATCATGTTGTTTTTGTGTGTGTGTGGTGGGGGCTCTGGATAGCTTGGTAGTCTCCAGGGTAGACTGACTGGGGGAAACATTGGTGTCGGTTGCCTATTCATTTGTGCTTCTAATTTTTTTTTTAATGTTTTACATTTTTGCAAACCTCTTTATTTTTTATTTATTTATTTATTTTGAGACAGAGTCTCACACTGTCGCCCAGGCTGGAGTGCAGTGGTGCGATCTCGGCTCACTGCAATCTCCGCCTCCTGGGTTCAAGTGATTCTCCTGCCTCAGCCTCCCGAGTAGCTGGGACTACAGGCGTGTGCCACCATACCCAGCTAATTTTTTTTTGTATTTTTAGTAGAGATGGGGTTTCACCATGTTGGCCAGGATGGTCTCGATCTCCTGACCTAGTGATCCACCCGCTTCGGCCTCCCAAAGTGCTGGTATTACAGGCTTGAGCCACCGCGCCCGACCAGCTTCTAATTTTCATTAGTTTGTTGTTTGTTCTGCTTTGGGTTTTGCTTGTGTACGTATATTTCTTTTATTTAGGTTTTTATTTGGTTCTGTGAATAGTTATTTTGTTTTCTGTGCATTTCTAGCAAGTCATCATTTGTTCTATTTATCTGGAATTCCTAGGCCACTTTTGTTGGGCCTGCAGGAATTGATGGAGCACACTAGCCTTTTGGAATTTGGTTGGTTTTGCTTGCCTCTGATGGTCTAGATTTAAAAAATAAAAGACTAACTTTTCTTTTTAAGTTCTGAACAGAAATAGTACATTATATACTTTATTGTTTGGAGAGGTGGATGAGAGTGGAACTGTTTGACTGATGTTTGTTTCCAGGGTGAGTCAACTGAATCAATAGTTTGGGTTGGTGTCAGATCGTTTCCTTTGATGAAGAAAAACTGGGATATGGATACATAGGAAAGACTGGCCTTGTCCTTAAGGAAATTACATTGATTAGAATTTCTCTCAAATGAATTTAAAGTTGCATTCACTTGGATTAAGTGGTAATAAAAAAGGGGATATTTTCTAGTGATTGTTTTTTACCTCAAGTTGTTTATCATTGATTGACCTTCATGTGTGTAACCTGAAAACAGAATATGTGCAGATGGTGCACTGGTTTGAAGATTTTGGCAGTAAAAGTTACCTAAGCAGTTGTCAGTCCTGTGTCTAGAAACCAGTCTTGTAAGCTTGATGATGTGCTTTGAAAATAGCTATGTTTGTTCTTACTTTGTCCTTTTTTTGTTGTATAGTATTTAAGTGAAAGGAGGTTATTTCTCATATTGAATTTCCAAAACTGATGTTTGTATTTACCATACTTCAGTGATGGAGGAAAAAGTTAGTTGTCTTAGTTTGGTAAGTTTGGCATAGGGCTTATCACATTTTTGATGCTGTGGGTCACAGTTCTGTGACTAGAATACTAGCAATTAGACATATGCAATGAGTAACCTAACTACTTTAATACAGTGGTTTGAAGTACTGCAGGCAGTTATTCCTAAACACCAAATCACAGTGTTTTAATTTGTAACATGTTAGAGAAAATGATAGGACTTTCTGTAGTATAAATATCCTATTAACTAATCCTTATGCTGTTAAGTTACAGGGCTTTGACTCTTGAGTCTGAAGAAGGCATCAACCCCTGATAAATTTTGAGCATTTTTACCAGTCAAATCCTCAGGACAGTGATGCATAGCCAGCGTCTGGGTCCATGTGTTGGAGTAACAGGGTTTTCTTGGAGTATTGATCTGCTCCTTAGTAGAAAATTGGGACCAGGCATGGTGGGTCATGCCTGTGACCAAAGCAGTGGATCACTTGAGGTGAGGAGTTCAAGACCAGACTGGCCAACATGGCAAAACTCTGTCTGTAATAAAAATACAAAAATTAGCTGGGCATGGTGTTGCATGCCTCCCAGCTACTTGGGAGGCTGAGACGTGAGAATCTCTTGAACCCAGGAGGTGGAGGTTGCAGTGAGCCAAGATGGTGCCCCACTGCACTCTTGAATGCAGGTTTCTGATAACTTTGGAGATTGTACCATGGGATTAAAGAAAACTTTCAGGGCACTAATTGAAAGGGTGATGTGTTCATATCCCAGTATGAAACAGAGCAGGAGTTGATTGCATGGACTGAACTAATAAAGAGCTGAAATAATTTTTAAACGGCTTTTGTTGTTTGAAATATTGATGATTCTTTTTGCTTTTCAGAGTCTGGAGAATTTTTTTCTTTTGAGCTATTTATAGCCTTGAAATATACTTTAAGTGTTTTGAGTAGAGTGTACTTTTGTAAACAGAATTTGAAACACGTTTCTCTCTCTCTGCCTAATTTCTCCAGAATTTGGAAACTATTTGTGAATATTCATAATTCATGGGAATGTGTTTGTTTGCATACATTTAATAAGAACCTATTTCTTTTGTAATGGGACACACTTGGAGGAACTGGTTATTTTCCCAGTGCTTTGACAGAAATGGCCTGTGATAGGTTCCAGCAAAGTCAATTTAGGAGAGCTTATGTTGGCAATGATGCTTGCTGCACTTTGTGTAGGTAATCAGGTCAAGTATATGGGACTGAAGCTTATTTTGGGGGTAGATTGGTCCCGCTGTGATTCGTCTTTGGTGGAAGTGGCAGACTGGAGAGAGAAAAATTGTGTTTCATAAGAAGAAAACTCTATATTAGATTAACCTTTGATTCCTCAGTGGCCATATGGTCACTCATGGTATGGAGCTGCCTATGACACCCCTCCTCAGCATGAAGCAGCCAGAAAGACTGACAGCTGGATTCCTCATGATTGAGCAGTTGATAAATAGAAAGGAAGTACTAAACTGGCCCAATACTCCCATAGACTGTTCTTTGGAGGAACACAGAAATTGATCCTTCTGCTGTTAAAGCTTGAAACTTGTATTTGTTTTATCTGAGTTCCTTCCTCAGGAAATGACCTTCAAAAAAAGGTATCAGAGAATTGAAACTCACCAGATCACTGCACCAGATGCCTCCCTAGTCCTTGTTTTCCTACACGTTGTTACATTTCTTCCCTGGTACATAAACTCCTAGTTTTAGTGAGGGAGATGGATTTGAGACTGAGCCCTCATCTCCTTGGCTGCAGCACCTGATTAAAATCTTCTTCATAGGCAATACTTGTCCTCTCAGTGATTGGCTTTCTGTGTGGTGAGCAGCAGGACCTAGACCAAACCTCGGGTGTTTCACTAACATTCTCATAGTCCCACTTACAATACACTTAATATGTTAATACATGCAGTAGGTGTTTCGCATTAGTTCCTATTTGCAGCCTTTGCCAAATCCCACCATGTGACACAAAGTAGATGAGAATACATACAAATTCTTGTATGCACTGGTCATAGTAGGTGATTAGTAATGCTAGTCCCTCCTGCTTCCAGGTACACAGAGCAGGCTTACTTCCTTGGAAATCTGCTTCCCAGCCTAGCTTAGCTCAGGGCAGTCTGGGTGCATCTTAGACATGCTTGAAGCATAAGCAGGCCCTTGAACCTCCAGTGGTCTAGGAGAACTCACCTCAATGGAGTTCAGAAAGAGTGAACTACATTCCTGGCCCTAAGATGCCTTCTCTTTTACTTTTCACTCTGAATGCAGAGCAATGATTATAAGGGGGTCCTGCCTGGGCACACAGATGTTCCCAGGCCCTTAGGTACCTCCTGGGACCAGCAGTGGCTTGCCATACTTTGTATAAGAAGGACAGTGATGGTAGAATTTTTTGTAGGTCAGGCTTTTCAGTATTGAGATAACAGGACTCCAGGAGAGTCTTAGCTAGGTAGCTCACATTGCCTGGCCACAGCTGATGCCAAAACTCTAGAAGAAGATGAGGGGGCCCCGTGAGGAATTCTGGAGGCTATTATACCGAAGTGGTACGGCACTCCCCAAAGGCACCAGCCATCACTCCCCAAAGGCACCAGCCATCACACCGGAATTGAATGAGTCCCTACAGCTCAATGATGGACTGCAAGAGCAAAAGTGGAGTCTGTGTGCCAATGCCTGGGGTACCAGCAGGGGCCCTAAGGCTACTACAGGAGGAGGTGACTGTCAGGCCCACTCCAGCACTGAAGGGGCTGAAGCAGTAAACTGGATGAAGAGACTCATGAAGGAGGAGGGGGCACCAATGGGGTGAGAGCCTTCAGCTTCCCTGTGGAGTCTGGATAGGGAAAGGAGAAGGAGGTCATGGGTGCTGGAGAACCAATGCCTCCTGATGGGTGGATGTAAGAGAAAGCATTGAAGACAGAACATGGAGGCATAAGCAAGACTGAACCTCTGGCCTTACATTTACTAACAGGAAGCTGTGTGCACCCCTGTGCAGCCAAGAGAACACCTTGTTGACTTGCTGGCCAAAGTGCCAGGTTCTGCTAGGGTGGGGCTGTCCCTTGGCCCAGACTTCCTCCTCACCAACTGGACAGCATCCAGGCTTAGGTGAGCTTAGCCTGGGAGTTTCCACTCCTTTAACTTCCGATTTAGACTCTCGGGGTGTCAAGTTCCTATAACCTTCACTTGGCCCACGGTGTTTTGTTTGGGCGCCTCTCCAGCGCAGTGCACAAGAGCAGCACCTTTCACATCACTGGGCAGACTCGGCCGCAGCCCCACCCCTGCCTGTGCGACTGCATGCCAGTCACTTTACTACTCTTTGGTTCTGATTTCCTTGTCTGGGAACCAAGGTCTATCTTGTACGTGAAATGTGACATCTCAATTCTAAGACATTTTGAAGTTGAAATATCTATCACTTGAATATTGATATGTCTTAGCTATTAAGAATTTCCTTCCGGTCTTCAGGGAAGCTCCAGTTTCTACTGCATTTTTCTTTTTCCGAGGCCCATGCTCCGTGCCCCTTGGCTTGGCTCTCACCAGTCCTTAAGTCTGAAGAGTTCATGTCTCTTCCTCCCCACTGCCACCATCCTGGTCCCAAGCCACTGTCCAGTTTCACCTGGGCACCCACAACATCCCCTGTGTCCACTACGGGGTCCCTTACCCCGTAGAACTCTCCTAGCAGGAGAGACAGATATTAAGCAATTAAACAGACATGTTACGGTGAGGATTATGAAGAAAAACGATGCGGTGGGTGCAGTTTAGATGGGAGAGAGTCAAGGACTGCCTTTCTGAGGAAGTGACATTTAAGCTGAGATCTAAAGGACAAATAGAAGTTCACAAAGTGAGGTGTGGGGGCAAGACATTTCAGGCAGGGGCAATTGTATGTGGAAAGCGCTGAAGGCAGGAAAGACCTTGGACTCTTGTAGGAACTGAAAGGAGGTCAGTGTGGCAAGAGCTTGGTGAGCAGTGGCAGTGACTCCCAGTGGCTTAGCATTGGCCGCTGGGTGGCCCATAGCTTCTGTGTGCCTTCGAGGTCCTGCACAACCTGTCCCTGCTGGTCCCTCATCCCCCAATCTCATTTCAAGTCCATTTCTTCTGCAAAGGTGAAGCCAACATGCTAGTTTGGAGTGGAGAAGTTTGGGTCCCGGAAGATCCTACCTACCCGTCATAATAATGTCATGGGCTGTCATCTTTGCAGCTGAACCTCTCTGGGGGGTGCCTGGATCCTTTCCTGCTCTCTGGATCTGGCTTCCCAGTGGGGCAAGGACATGTGAAGAACATGCCAGCATTGGGGAATGAGCTGGCTGCTGTGACAGGGTGCAGGCTGGGTGGGGGTTGTTGCTCAGCAGAGAGTCTCCTGCAGACCCTGTGGAGCCCTTTGCTTCATGGCCTTTGCCTGCATGCTCCTGCTACCTCAGGCTTTGGGAGACCTTGCCAAATGTGACTGCCAGGCTTCAGCTCTCTCCGTGAAAGTCAACCCATGAGCAGTGCCCAGAGTTTTAGTCAAGTGACTGGAGGAAGATGGGACAATGCCAGGTTTCAGAGAGCCAGAGGTGACCAGCAGGGACCAGCAGGAAATGTGGGCTTAAACATTTCTTATTTGGGTATTCGAGGGGTGTCTGGCCTCTGCAGATGGGAGAAGACAGGGACATTGGATTATAATCTTTTGCTCTTTAGTGCATAAAGGACTATCTCTCTTGGTACCTGTGTGTGGCTGGGTCTCCCAGGATAGAGCCTGAGAGGAATAACTAGAGGGAGGAGTGCATCCCCTCCTACCCCAGAAATGGAGGAGCAGAGCAGGACCCTGCAGAACAAAGATGACGAGTCTAGAATGACATGGAGGCAAGAGAAATGAGGGCAGAGTTCTGCTGATAGTCCCAAGGACAGGGGCTGTGGATAACGTAAGACTTCGGGGTGTTCTTGCAGCACTTCCATGTCTGTTATTTTACTGTCATCTTTTCCCTCTTTTTTATACAAATAAAAAAAAATCCTCAGAGGCTGGGCACGATGGCTCACGTCTGTAATCCCAGCATTTTGGGAGGCCAAGGTGGGTAGATCACTTGAGGTCAGGAGTTTGAGACTAGCCTAACCAACATGGTGAAACCCTGTCTCTACTAAAAATACAAAAATTAGCCGGGTGTGGTGGCACACACCTGTAATCCCAGCTACTCAGGAGGCTGAGGCAGGAGAATCACGTGAACTTGGGAGGCAGAGGTTGCAGTGAGCCGAGACCATGCCACTGCACTCCAGCCTGGGTGACACAGCGAGACTCCATCTCAAAAAAAAATACAAAAATAAAAAAGTCCTCAGAAAGCCTCGCTGCATTTCCCTTCAGGACAGGAATGAGCAGAATTTGGTCTTAACTGAGTTGGCAGAGGAGAGTCCAGGTGAGGAGCAGCAGGCAGACCATCCTCGAGGCCTGGAAGAAAGGGTGGCAGGAAGCCAGCCCCAAGGCCAGTGGGATCTCTCAGGACCAGGGAGTCCTATGCCCACATAGGGACAAACAGGGGTAGCTTCGGGTGAGCTGGAGCCCCCTGTCCTCAGGCTTTCCTCTCTCCCTCTCGTGGCCTTGGCCCCTCAGCTAAGCAGACGTTAGACAAGGTGTGGGCAAATGCCTTTATTCTGTGTCCCAAATTCCCCAGGGCAAGAGAAAGAGGTTGGTAGGGTCAGTGCTGCAGGGACCATACAGACTCTAACTGCAAGTCTGGCCTGGGGACAGACACGCCATGTTTCTTCTGGCTGTGGCTGGAGATGGCGCACCAGATGGCATCAGTTGGTCTTCACCTCAAAGTCTGCCTCCGAGTTGGAGAGGGAAGGGAGCCGAACTCCAGTGAGGGGATGGAACCCTGTGACCTGCTCTTGCTCTTGGATCTGGTCTCGGAGGCGCTGGATTTCTAGGCGCTGCATTTCGATGATCCTCCCAGTTTCTTCTTGCTCATTCAACCTCGTGGTGGGGGCCGTGCTGGGCATGTCCTTGCTGGGTTCTGTGAGGGACAGAGCAGGACTTATGTGGGCCTGTCCACTGCACCAGTGCAGAGCCGGTCCTCCCCTCCTCCCTCCCTGCTTCCTCAAACATTGATTGAGCACCTACTGTGGAGCAGACACTCAATCCCAGATGCTAGAGGTACAGAGGCAAGCCATTTTGTCCATCTGTCTTGGAGAGAGATGGAGACGTGAAGCGATATATTTCAGAGTGATGAGGTGAATGCTGAGAACTACCCAAGCCCAGCCCCTCTCCTGAACCCCCAGATCCGCCTGTACGGAGGTCCCCACCCATAGAGGCTGCCCCTTCTCCTATTCCCCACATCCTAGGCAGGGTGGCACTCTTCTGCTGACCTATGTTGGCTTCTGAACTGCCAGTCTTCCTCCCTGGGCAAAACCCCTGCTCCTGGAGAAAGACCCCTTCCTGCCCTTCCTGGTGTGTCCACTCATTAGTCCTTGAGGACTTTCTCCCCTGAGTCATCTTCCCTGTCTCAGGTGCTGGGGAATGGCAGTGTCCACCAGGGTCCACAGTTCACCCTTGTCCCACAAGGCTGAACTCGCAGCATTAGTGACCTTGGCCTCCATGCCATGCCAGCACCCACTCCTGTGGCTTCCCCCTCTCACCACCTGGATGCCATCCTTTAGGCCTTTTGCTCTAGCACTGTCCTCCATTCTCTGACCATATCCGCTGTAACTGCTCTATACGTGACACACATGGACTGAACTAACACCCCCTCTTCCTGGACAACTCCATTTATTGCCTACCAAATCAGTCCATTTTAGATTCAATCCCTTTTCTGGTCAGCTGGACCCCAGTGAGTTTCTTCCTCCATCTTCCCAGCAGCGCCCTCAGTTTCCTAGTTGCCTTGCCCTCCTGTCCCACATGCCCTCCTTGCGATCCACTGGGCTTCCTGGATTTGATAATTGACATCTTTCATCAATTCTGGAAAAACTCTTGGCTGTTCCTTATTGTAATATTGCCTCTCCTCTTTCTCAAACTTCAATTAGGCATACATTGCATTATCCCACTCTATCCTTGTTGTCTTTTACTATATCTTCATCTCTCTGGGCTGCAATCTGGGCAATTTATTCTTTTAGCTCACAAATTCCCCCTTCAGATGTGTCTAATCTACTGTTCAATCTGTCCATTGAGCTTCTAATTATAATAGTTTTCATTTCTAGAAGTATTATTTGGTTCTTTTTCAAATCTGCCTGTGTAGTTTTGGAAGACTTATGCTTTTTTGTCTTATTTTTCAAATTCCTTTTTTATTTTTTCAGACATGAAATTTTCTTATTTTAATAATTATACTAGCTATGAGTCTTTGTTGGTTTTATTCTGTGGTTTGACATTTTTGTTGATTTTCACTCCTGGTGGTTTATTTTCTCAAGTATTTAGTGACTTTTGATTATGAGCTCATATTCCTCAGAACACTATCTATGGGAATTCTTTGAAGCCTGTATTTAAACTTTACTCCTCCAGAGAAAGTGTGCATTACTTCTGATTGGGGCCTAAGGGCACTACTACTGTGGGGTCCTTTTAAGGTAAATTTTCAGCTGAGATTGCCTTGAGGCACAAATTGAATGCAAATTCTAGACTAAAATTTGTCCGAGTGGGGACTTTTGGTTAGAAATTCTCATGCAGAGACCTTGTCTCAAGTTTTTCTTTCCTTCATCCAGAGTCAAGATTGACACAAACACTTTCTCACTTTCTCATCTATCTTCTTATGCAAGGTAAGCTTTCTCCTTTAGTCGATCTTTAGTTTCCTAATTCATT
Organism: Cacajao melanocephalus; assembly: GCA_963573385.1. Taxonomy (NCBI): domain Eukaryota; kingdom Metazoa; phylum Chordata; class Mammalia; order Primates; family Pitheciidae; genus Cacajao; species Cacajao melanocephalus. Next base: position 31,561 of record CAUYLG010010312.1, on the reverse strand, counting down.
CTATTTTGCTTTGACTCTTTCTTTTTAAAAAAGATATCTTTGTCAGTTTTCCCATATGCACAAAGGAAGAAAAATAAGAATGTGACTGCAATAGAAAACTGAAAGGAAAGCATGCTTTTCCTAGTATTTTCTTAATTTATTTATCAAAGTTATATATGCCTGTAGTCAACCCTCTAAGGCTTATTACAAATAACAGTATCTCTTGTTCTATATTTCACTCCATTTCTCAATCCTCAGAGGCAACAATTTCAATTATTTTAGCTAATTCTTTTGATATCTGCTTCCACAGTCTGCTTTGATTAATGTGCTTACATTGCTTGACTTATCATTTTTAGGCATTATCTACTGGTGTCTATCTATGAAAGATGAGGATTTAGCTTTCCTTCAGCCCCCTCCCCTCCCCCACATACTTCCCATCCTTTCATCTTCCTAATTTTGAGATCAATAGTCAGAATTTAATTATGATTTATATAACTGCTGGTGACAGTTGAACCATGTAGTATACAATAATTCATTTCTCTTTTCCATACAGTAATTTGTGTTCCTTAAAGTTAATAATTGCTTTGTTTTTTCATCTGTGAAATTTCTTATGTCCATATTGCCAATGAAACTGTCTCAATAGTCCCATAGACAATTATTTTTGAATAAGCATAGAAATTGACCCTTCTGCTTTTAAAGCTTGAAACCTGTATTTGTTTTATCCGAGTTTCTTCCTCAGGAAAGGACCTTCATGCCCCTCAAAAAAAAAGTGTCAAAAAACTGAAACTCACCAGATCACTGCACCAGATGGCCCCTGGTCCCTCCTTAGTTGTTTTCTTACCCATTGTTACATTTCTTCTCTGCTATATAAACCACCAGTTTTAGTCAGTCAAGGAGATGGATTTGAGACTAAGCTCCCATCTCCTCTGCTGCAGCACCTGATTAAAGCCTTCTTCCTTGGCAATACTTGTCCTCTCAGTGATTGGCTTTCTGTGCTGTGAGCAGCAGGACTTAGACCAAACCCCTGGTGTTTCAGTAATAGATTTTGTTTCCCTGACCAGAAATGTCCTGCTTGTGGCAGCTTGGCTGCTGTGGGCTGGGAGTCTCAGAAGCCCTTCTAAGCAGCTGCCCACCCAATTATGACTGGAGGTAAGTTTCCATCTCTCTCTGGCCCTGCCATAGCCAGCCCAAACTTTGCTCCTGATTGCCTTAGAAGAACTGCCCTTGAAATTCAACATCTGCACCCAGATAGGTGAGTGTCCGTTGTGGGTCCAGACAGCAAGATCTGCTTCTCTCAATTTGGGAAATTTTTAAAGGAATTTCTCTGTGTAGGTGGAACAAGCCTAACTGACTGAGAGGGAAGCACCCTGACTGTTTCAGTATGGACACTCTTGGGGACTTGTTTGTAATTGTGTGTTGTGTTCCGGCAAGTGAGCATCTTTTTTGGGTACCAGACGGTGGGGTCTGCTCCTCTCAATTTGGGAAATTCCTTAAGGAATTTCCAATTGCAGGTCGATCAGGCTCAACCAGTAGAGAGAGGAAGCACCCTGACTGTTTCAGTTTGGACACTCTAGGGGTTTGTTTCTTGCTGCAGCAGTTGGATAGTTTTGGTGATTGTGTGTGTTTGATACAGTCATGGGAAATCAGAATTCAACCAACTTGATATTCTTTTGCAATACTGTCTGGTCCCAATATTGTTTGGAATCTGGAGTTTGCTGTTGAATGGGAAAGTGGGATGGAGCTGCATGTATCCAGGCTTTTGTGCTGCTGGGCCTGGTTAATATGTGATGTTTTCCTTTGGTGCTGTTTAGCCCCAGTTTTCTTTGTAGTCTGTGGAGGTTTGAAAGTCAAACTGCCACGGAAACTGCATTACTTAAAATTTTGGTTCACAGCCTTCATTGGATTAACTATTGAGGCAAACAAAGTATAACCATGTAAAACCAGTGAGCTTGTATTGGTATTTCATGGCTAGAGTTCCAAGGTAAAAGCTATTAGATTTTCAATTGTTTGTGTGTCTACATGTCTGGATGTGTTTATTTGTATGAACACTCATTATTATATGTTGTGTCTACCAAATTGGCTTATAACCAAAGGAGCACTCACACTTAAGTAAATAAGTCCAAACAATTTTCAAGTTCACATGACTTAAGTAAACTTTTACTAAGCAAGCTGGTAAAAATTATTGGTAAAATGAAATTATTGGTAAAATGAAAATAGAAATTTAAAATTTGGTAAAATGAAAATAGAAATGTCTTCAGAATTGTCAGAATACATTTCTGTTTGGTTTTATATATGTCTCTGCTAGATATTTTGAGGTTTCAGTGTTTGGCATAGAAGGTTATAAAGCTATTAACCTAGCAGAAACAAAATGATCTTGGTTTGTATGCCTTCTTTGACAGATGAGACTAATGTTGTTAGGTGAATCTTCTGAGTTACTGGCAAAAATACCTATGTGTTTAACTTTGAGGCTCTTATTTAGGTGAGCACCTGATGTTCACTGGCTATTAAGAAAATGGTTAACAAGGAAATAACTAACTTTATATGATTGTGCCTAATATCTCAGTTTTCAGAAGTAATCTAAAATGAAGAAACTGTATACATGTCAAGGGATAAACATTTTAGGTAAATTTTTTGTGCAATTTAAAATCTTAAAATTATTTTTGATGTTCATTGGCTATCTGGGTCATTTCCAATTAAGAAAAAGTTTTGATATGGAGAAATATGTTTCTAAAAGTTATGGCATTGTTTTCTTCTATAAAATGCTCATATCTGATAGTTCAGGATTTCTTGCTTTTCAGGGTTTCACTAAAATTTAAGGTTATTAAGGATAAGAACTATAGTTAACATATAATTCTGTATATAAAATGGGCCAAAAGATATGTTATTAGTGAGATAAAAAATAATTTTGTCTAATTTAGAAGCTATCTAAATGTTAATTCAAATTATGGACTTAAAAATGGTTGTTTATGAAACAAGGTAGGGGAGAGAGAGGTGAAGAAAGTTATGGATATGAAGATATATTTTTGGTAAGGAAGGTTATAAAGAAAAAATACATTAGTATGACAAAGAATTTTGTCTGATGAGTTTTTTTTTGTCCTGGAGTAAAATGACTGGTTCTTTAAAGAAAAATGAAGAAGAAAATCTGGGACTGGATGGAAAGCCCAGGGATGTGATGCATGGTCTGTGTAAGTCATACATAGCAATTTTTTTGTTTTCTCTGAACATACAGAGGAAATAGAAAGTTTAGATAATAAAATATTCTTTAAAACCTGATAGAGAATTGGAGAAATCTGGCTAACTAACATTTTCATGAAGTTTTTAGTCTTGATGAAGGTAAAATAAGAAATATTGTAAAGACATGCATTGCCAGTTTGGTAACTGTTTTTTAATACAGTTAAGCATGATGCCAGATTTAGTGTGGAGCCAAATCTCACATACCTGCCTGCACTGCTTCACACTATGTTTGCTGTTACGAATGAATAGTGCTGGCACTGGAGTACTTACTGGTCATGTGCCTAGAGCGAATTTCTTGATTGCCTAGGATGTATGGTGATATTGGTGGGCTTAAGGATATTGAATTGGGTATCAGAAATAAAATATTGATCACGTGTTTTTTTGGGGCTCTGGGTAACATGGTAGTCTCCAGGGTAGACTGACTGGGGGAAATGTGGGGGTTGGTTTCCTGTTTGTTTTCCTTTGTGTTTTGCTTGTGTATGTGTTTGTATAAAACCATCCATGTTCTTTAGTTTCCAGTGGAAGGCTGTTATAAGTTCCGAACAGAAATAGTACATTATACATTTTGTTGTTGGGCGAGTGGATGAAAGTGGAACTGTTTGAGTGGTGTTTGTTTCTAGTGTGAGTCACTTGAATCAACAGTTTGGGTTGGTTTTAGATTTTTTCCTTTAATGAAGAAAAACTGTGATATGGGTACAAAGTTTTAATGTTCAGAAAACATTGGCCTTGTCCTTAAGGACATTATATTGATAAGAATTTCTCTCAAACTAATTTAAAGTGGCATTCACTTGGATTAAGCAGTAATAAAAAAAAAAAGGTGAGACTTTCTAGTGATTTTTAATCTCAAGTTTGTATCACTGATGGGCCTTCATGTGTGTATTCGAAAACAAAGTATGTGCAGGTTTTTAATACAATTAAGCATGATGCCAGATTTAGTGTGGAGTCAAATCTCATATACATGCCTGCATTGCTTGCATTGCTGCAACTCTCATAAACACTAGTCTGAAGAGTTTGGTGTTGAAAGTTACCTACTCAGTTGTCTAGAAACAAATCTTGGAAATGTATGATGATGTGCATTTAGAATAGCTGAAAAGAGGGCCAGATGCAGTGGCTCACATCTGTAATCCTAGCATTTTGGGAGGCCAAGACAGGAGAATCACTTGAGTCCAATAGTTTGAGACCACCCTGGGCAATATAGCAAAGCCCCATCTCTACAAAAAATACGAAAATGAGCCAGGTGTGATAGCGCAAGCCAGTAGTCCCAGCTACTGGGGAGGCTGAGGTGGGAGGACTGCCTGACCCTGGGAGGCAGAGGTTGCAGTGAGCTGAGATTGTGCCACTACACTCCAGCCTGGGTTACACAGTGGGACCCTGTCTCAAAAAAACCCCCAAACCAAAAACAACAATAAAAAAAAAAAACAGCTGAAAAGAAATTGTTTTGTGCTTGTTCTTACTTTGTCCTTGTTGTATAGTATATAAGTGAAAGGAGATTATTTCTCATACTGAATTTCCAAAATTGACATTTGCATTTAGCATTTTTCAATAATGGAGAAAAAAGTTAGCTGTCTTAGTTTGATAAGTTTGACATACAGCTTATGACATTTTTGATGCTCTTGGTGACAGTTCTGTCACTAGAATACTAGCAATTAAACATATGCAATGAATAATCTAACTACTTTAATACAGTAAAGTGGAGCAGGCAGGAACTCCTAAACACCAAATTACACAGTTTTAATTGTAACATGTTAGAGAGAATGATACAACTTTCTGTACTATAAATATCCTATTAACTAATACTTGTGCTGTTAAAGTTACAGGGCTTTGACTCTTCAGTCTGAAGAAGGCACCAACCCTTGCTAAATTTTGAGCATTGACACCAGTTGAATCCTTGTCTTCAGACTTGGGAGAAGGTGACACTCAAAATGAACTGCTTTCATGAGACACTAGGCCAGAAATTAAAATTACTCATCCCTCTAGGCCCAGGGACTATCACAGAAGAGGTGGGTGTGTGAGATTGTAAGGGTTGATTTTGAGGGATTACAGTAGTTCAGATATTTTCCATAAATCAAACATTAATATAAAAAGGACAGTGATGCAAGGCCAGTGTCTGGGCCCATATGTTGGAATAACAGGGTTTTCTTGGAGGATTGATCTGCTCTTTAATAGAAAATTGGAAAAGCATATAAAAAATTTATAGAAATCTTACCTTAGGGTCAAACTGATTAAAATTGGATAGATTTATTTATAATATTTTATTAAAACTAGCTTTAATATTAGTAATACACCACACAGAGTTAAAAGTTTGGTTTTCTCTTTTGAATAAGATTTTTTTTTTAAATATTAAAAGATAAAAGATTTTGTTTACCTTTTGAGTAAATTGCAGGGGAGAAAATAGAGGGGGAAGGGACAGATTTAGTTGGCCTCATGCTGTCTTAAGTATTAGGCCTTATTGTTTGGGAAACTGTTTCCTCTCTGTCAAAGAGTAAATGTTTTTGTGTTATAATTTTGGTTACCAGAATCACTATTTTATAGTAACTTGTAATCCTATTTTGTGATATCAAGTGTCTTTTTTTTTTTTTTCGAGATATCAAGTATCTGGTTTTTTTTTTTTTTTTTTTTGGATAGAGTCTTGCTCTGTAGCCTAGGCTGGAGTGCAGCGGCATGATCTTGGCTCACTGTAACCTCTACATTCCAGGTTCAAGCAATTCTCCCACCTCAGCCTCCCAAGTAGCTAGGATTACAGGTGTGTGCCACCACACCTTGCTAAGTTTTATATTTTTAGTAGAGACAGGGTTTTGTCATGTTGGCCAGATTGGTCTTGAATTCCTGACCACCAGTGATCTGCCCACCTTGGCCTCCCAAAGTGCTGGGATTATAGGCATGGGCCACTGTGCTTGGACAATAACAAGTGTCTTAAACCTCTGAAATATAGCAGACTTTCCAACAGCAAAATTTCAAGTCCTAATTTCAGTCTTCTTGACATCAAACTAATTTTTTTTGGATACTAGGTTCCCTGAAGTCCAAGAGGGCTATATTAGGCTTATTTGTTACATTAGAATTACACAAGAAGCACTGTCAAATGTGAGGTGGCATTTAACTTTCTTGGGGTTATATTTATGTAAATATGTTGTTAATATGTATTCCATGATTGTATGACATTCCTGAAATTCTGATATGTCTTAGTGTATGTTGTCAGTAATTATTATGTTAAATTGTTGTATGACAAGAACTAACCAAATTACCTTATCAACTCTGTTGTTCACTATGGCTATCTTAAGACTTTTGTCATTCACAATTGATGTTTTGCTTTGATCTTTCATAAAAAAAAAAAAGAAGTGACTTATAATTAGCTACAGTCCAAGGCTTGTTTGTTGGGAGTTCATGAAGAAGACTCTTGAATGCAGGTTTTGAATAACTTTGTACATTGTGCTACTGGATTAGAGAAAACTTTCAGGGCACTAATTGAAAGGCTGATGTGTTCATAAAAGATTGCTAACCCAATATGAAGCATTGCAGGAGGTAATTGTATAGACTGAACTAATGGAGGACATAAATAATTTTTTATGGCTTCTGTTGTTTGAAATATTGCTGATTCTTTGTTTTGTTTTTCAGAGTCTGGAGAATCTTCTTTTGAGCTATTTATAGCTTTGGAATATATTTTGAGTGTATTGAGTATACTTTTTATAACACATTTTCAGTCATATTTCTCTCTCTTCCTAGTTTCTCCAGAATTTGTAAACTATTTGTGAATACTCTTAATTCATGGCAATGTGTTTGTTTGCATAGGTTATTAACCATGTTTTCTGTTGTAATGGAACATAATTGAAGGAACTGGTTATCTTCTCAGGGCTTTGACTGAAATGGCCTTGCGAGATGTTCCAGCAAAGCCAATTTGGGAGAGTCTATATGGACAATGATTCTTGTATTTTATGTGGGTAATCAAGCCAAGTATATGGGACCGAAGCTTATTTTGCAGGTAGACTGGTTCTGCTGTGATTTGTCTTTGGTGGAAGTGGGGGACTGGAGAGAGAAAGACTTTCAGAAGAAAACTCTATATTAGATTAAGCTTTGATTCTCAGGTGGCCACATGGTCACCCATGGTGTGGAGCTGCCTACAACACCCCTCCTCAGCATGAAGCAGCCAGAAAGATCGACAACCAGATTCCTCATGATTGAGAAACTGATAAATAGAAAGGGGGTACTGAAACCAACCCAATAGGCCCAATACTCCCATAGACCATTGTTTTTGGATAAACATATAAAGTGACCCTTCTGCTATTATAGCTTGAAACTTGTATTTGTTTTATCTGAGTTCCTTCAAGAAAGGACCTTCAGTTCTCTTAAAAAAAGTATCAAAACCAAAACTCACCAGATCAGGGCACCGGATGCCGCCTTGCCTCTCTCTAGTTCTTATTTTTTACATATTGTTACATTTCTTCCCTGCTATTTAAACCCCTAGTTTTAGTCATTTGGAGAGATGGATTTGAGACTGAGTTTCCACCTCCTCAGCTGCAGCACCCGATTAAAGCCTTCTTCCTTGGCAATACTTGTCTCAGTGACTGGCTTTCTGTGCAGTGAGTAGTGGCAGGGCCTAGACCAAACCTCAGATATTTTGGTAACACTAATTCAATCTCAACTCTTTGGTAGTTGTGTAAATGTTCTCCCATTAGATACTTAGGTATTATATCAATTTCATCTTCTCCAAGTGTCTTCTGACCTACCCAGTCTGGACTGATTACTCTCTAGTCCTGTGGCAGAGCTATTATCTGGCTATCTCCCTTCACCATCATTTTGGGAATTCTTTTTCCTCCTCTTATTTGAGTCTTACTTAAATCCTATGCCTTCCTTCTTGGTTTACTTCCTTTATTTGGCAAACAGCATTCATTTGTAGCTTCCTGAGAAAGTGCGTGGCAGGTAAATTTATTGAGACCCTTGTATATCAAAAAGTGCCTTAATTCTACCCTCTCCCTTGATTGAATGTTTGCCTGGGTATAGAATTTTGGATTGAAAATCATTTTACTTTGGAAAATTAAAGATATTGGTTCAGTGTTCTTGAACTTGCAGCTACTGTTGAGAAGTCTAATGAAATTGGGATTTGCTGTCATTTGATAGTTTCAGATCCTTTACTGCCAAAAGGCTAAATGAAGAAACCATTTTTTTCATGGTGATAGATATGTAGATGATATAATCATTTTTAGAATTAAAAATATTTTTAAATTGTGGTAAAATATACATAACAAAATTTTACCATTTTAAGTGTACAGTTTTATAACCTTAAGTACATCCACATTGTTGTACAACCATTACCACCATCCATTTCTAGAACCTTTTATCTTGTCCAAATAAAACTGTGTACACCCACTAAACACTTACTTCCCATTCCTCTCTACTCCCCAGCCCATGGCAACCACCAGTCTACTTTCTATGAACTTGACTACTCTAGACACTTCATTTAAATGGAATCATACAATACTGTCCTTTTGTGGCTGGCTTATTTCACATAGTATCTTCAAGGTCCAGCCATGTTGCAGCATGTGTCAGAATTTCCTTCCTTTTTAAGGCTAAATACTATTTTATTGAATGTATATGCCACCTTTTGTTTATCCTTATCTATCAATGGACACTTGGGCTGCTTTCATCTTTCAGCCACTGTGAATAATGCTGCTATGAACATAAATTTACACTTATATCTTTGAGTTTCTGGCTTTCAGTTCTTTTGCATATATATCCAGAAGTGGAGTTGCTGGATCATATGGTGATTCTATTTTTAATTTTTTGAGGAACTGTCATATTATTTTCCATAGCAGCTGTACCATTTTACATTCCCACCAGCAGTGCACAAGGGTTCCAATTTCTCTATATCTTTGCCTACACTTGCTATATTCTGTCTTCTGTTTTTGTTTTTTATAATAGCCATACTAATGAGTGAGAAGTAGTATCTCATTGTGATTTTGATTTATATTTTCCTACTGATTATTGATACTGAGAATCTTTTTATATACTTATTGGCCATCTACAAATTTCCTTTAGAGAAATGTTTGTTCAAGTAATTTGCCCATTTAAAATTTTTGTTGGCTGGGTGCAGTGGCTCACGCCTGTAATCCCAGCACTTTGGGAGGCCAAGGCAGGCAGATCATGAGGTCAAGAGATTGAGACCATCCTGGCCAACATGGTGAAACCCCTTCTCTACTAAAACTACAAAAATTAGCTGGGTGTGGCGGCACGTGCCTGTAGTCCCAGCTACTCGTGAGGCTGAGGCAGGAGAATCGCTTGAACCCGGGAGGTGGAGGTTGCAGTGAGCTGAGATTGCGCCACTGCACTCCAGCCTGGTGACAGAGCAAGATTCCATCTCAAAAAAAAAATTTTTTTTGTTGTTCAGTTGTAGAAGTTTTTTTTATAAAGCCTGGATATAAATCCTTTATCTATATGATTTGCAAACATTTTTCTCCTATTTGCTGGGTTGCCCTTCCAATCTGTTGATTGTGTGTATGTTTGTGTCTGTTTTTTAAGTGATGGGGTCTTGCTATGTTGCCCAGGCTGGCCTCAAACTTCTGGGCTCAATCAGTCCTCCTGCCTCAGCCTCCCAAGTAGCTGGGATAATAGGTGTGTGCCACCATGTCCAGCTATTGATAATGGTCTTTAATGCTTGAAACTTGAAATTTTTGATGTAGTCCAATTTATCTGTTTTTTATTTTGTTGCCTGTGCTTTTTGTGTCATTCACCAAATAAATAATTGTCAAATCCAATGTTATGAAGCTTTTCCTCTATGCTTTCTTCTAAGAGTTTTATAGTTTTAGCTCTTGTGTTTAGATCTTGGATTCACTGTGAGTTAACTGTTGTATATAGTGTAACGTAAGGATCCATCTTAATTCTTTTGTTTGTGTATATACAGTTTTCCCAATACTACTCATTGAGAAGACTGTCCTTTCCCCACCAAATGGTGTTGGTACCCTTGTTGACAATCACTTGACCATATATTTGAGGGTTTATATCTGGGCTCTATATTCTATTCCATTGGTCTGTATGTCTGTCTTTATGCCAGTATCACACTGTTTGGATTGCTATAGTTTCGTTGCAGGTTGTGAAATCAGAAAGTATGAGACCTCCAACCTTGTTCTTTTTCAAGATTGTTTTGGCTATTCAGGGTACCTTGAGATTCCATATGAATTTTAGAATGGATTTTTCTGTTTCTGCAAAAAAGCCATTGAGGTTTTTATAGGGATTGCGATTATTCTGCAGATCACTTTGGGTAGTATTGACATATTAACAACAAGTCTTCCAATCCACTAACTGGTATTTAATTTTCTTTCAGCAATGTTTTGTAGTTTTCAGTCTTTTGCCTTTTCAGTTAAGTTTATTTCCGAGAATTTTATTCTTTTTGATGTCATCGTAAATGCAATTGTTTTCTTAATTTCATTTTGGATAGTACACGGTTAGTACATAAAAGTTGCAACTTTTTTGTGTGTGTTGATTTTGTATCCTGTAATTGTGATTTTTGATCCTTTGTATAAAAACTTTCCTTAACTCCTTTGGAAGTCTGGAGCATTACTTTTTCCTTATACCCTGGTGTTCTGAAATTTCAAGATGATGGACTGTTTTTAGCCACTGTGTTGGATAGTAGGTGGATCTAACAGCTTCTTAAACAGATTTTTTCTGTTTTCAGCCCTACCTTTACTTCCACCTCCAGAGATATCTGCTCCTGATCATTCCTGAGCCTTTTGAGGGTTTTGTGGGATACATTAGATTTCTTCTAGGTTCCCTACTTTGGCTTCTGGGTGGGGATGGGGATATACTGATGAAACACAAGTGACAGGAGTTGATATTTGTTGAAGTTGGGGACTGGGGTCACAGGAATTCATTAGACTTCTCTCTCAATTTTTGTGTATGTCTGGAAATCTCCATGATAGTAATATGAAGTATCTGGCTATATCATATGGCATCCTGAGGAGGTCTAAACTGAGTATTTGTTAGGATACCTGGACAAATTTAAAACTTTTTTTGTTTTTTGTTTTTTTTTTGAGACAGGATCTTGCTCTGTCATTCAGACTGGAGTGCAGTGAAGTGATCATGGCTCACAGCAGCCTTGACTTCCCAGGCTCAGGTCATCAATTTTATTCTAAAAATCCTCCCACCTCAGCCTCCCAAGTAGTTGGGACTACAGGCACGTGCCACCATGCCCAGATAATTTTTGTATTTTTTGTAGAGACGGGGGTTTCACCATGTTGCCCAGGCTGGTCTTGAACTCCTGGGCACAAGTGTTCTGCTTGCCTTGGCCTCCCAAAGTGCTGGGATTACAGGTGTGAGACACAGTGCCTGGCCTGAAACATTTTTAAAGAGAAGTTTTGGAATTGTTCACATCTGTGCTTTATTATCAAGAGAAGATGGTTTCACCTGAGAAGTCAAGTGTCTCAGTCTTTATGACACACGCTATGCTCTCCCATCAGCTCTGTAGGTCTGATTTTGCCACTTCAAGTACTACTCAGGGTTTACTCGTCTCAACTTCAACCCTAGCCAAAAATGCACTAGACAACCAAATTATATCTATATATTCTTACATATGTATTTAATTTTGTAATTAAATACATGTGGTTATATAATTGAAGACTAATGAGAAGTTGTACAAATAGTACAAGTTTCCTGTGTACCTCTCAGCCACCTTCCCTCACCATAATCTTATGTGGCCACAGTCCAAGAGACAACTGACACTTCAGACACCCAATCCGTAGATATGGGATATTTCAGTTCAAGCCTCTAATCTTTATTCCTGAATGTAAACCACCAGAAAACAAAAACTTGAACCATGTTGGTTTAATTTGCCATAGAGATGCCTTAATCTCTTGGTTTTTACTGATTGTCCAGATAAGAAGTGGATACTTAAAAAACGCTTCTTTGTGGCCTGAAAGCCTGCATCTATAATTAAAGGCTGCCCATTGTTACTCCACATTCCTTTCCTAAGGATCCATGTGGTAAGTTTCTCAGAGAATTTATTGTCAGGGAAACGTTTGTTTCTCCAGAGAAAAAGCTCCCTTTTGCCATACAATGAGAATGATATAAACTATCATATTTTTTTGTTTCTCTTTTTGCCTTGGCCGTCAAAGAAATTCAGAGGAACTTTAGGATATAATTGCAGTAACTGACTCATTTAATATTTATGTAATTATTTCCCCTCTCCCTTTAAATAGCTTCTCATCTTTCTTTTTGTCTTCATTTTAATTGTACAGGTTCACAATCCCTTATTCAGTATTCCAAAATGCAAGAAGATCTAAAAACGGAGTGCTTTTTTAAATTCAGGAAGCTTAGTGTGAATATTCATATGTCACTACAGAAATACTAAAATGCTTGATTTCAGGGCACTGCCCCAGACCCCTCTGGGAATGTTATATAAAGTGTTCACTTTCTACAATCTGAAAGATTCTGCATTCTGAACTGTAGCTAACCTGAAGGATGTCAGCCAGGGGACTGTGGACGTGTGTGTGTTTGAATGTGGGAACGCCCTCACAGATTCCTCAGACGGTAGGCATGTGGCCTGGAGAGAATCCCAGAAGGCCATATGTAGATGTGACCTGATACAGAAGGAAGCCAATGGGAGACCTGCCTGCGGCTGCCATCCATCCCTTAATCCCGGTGCCCATCTCCCCTGGCCACTGGTGACATTACCTGTCTCTGAAACTTCTTGTGGTCGGACTTTCTTGGCCAGTTTCAGAGCTGCTTCAAGGTCATAGATTTGGGACCGAGTGAACTTCAGCTCCCTGCGGAGCTCATTAATTTCTGTGATCAGAGAGATATTTTCCTGCAGAAAAGAAGGAAGAGAGAGGGAGCGTGGAGTGGATGGATGAGTGGTTAGTGGGCATAGCACATGCCCTCCTGGGGCTGAGTGGGTGGGGAATGGGCAGGGTTAGGTCTGCATCCAGAACTCTGGATCCTCTATTGGGGCCTGAGCCTTTATTCCAGCCTATTGTTCAGCCGCTTAAGGAACCAGCTAACTTACCTTCAGGTGGACTCAGCACCATTCCCATCCATCTATGCTTGTTGCAACGTCAACAGCAACGACAATGCTCTTCTAAGCACTTTTTATATGAGTTTAAATGCATCAAAATAACCCCATGGCTGGGTTGTTATTACAATCACAATTTTACAGAAAAGTGAGGCACAGAGAGAGGTATGCAACTTGCTCAATTACATAGCTAGCAAGTGATAGAGGCAGGATTCCAACCCCAACAGTGTGGCTCCAGAGCTCATAAGCACTGCGCTGTATTTTATTCATTTTTCATTCATTTGCTGAACCCACATTTATAGGCTATCTGTTAAGTCCATGGAATGCAAACAGAAATAGGACGTGGTCTGCCCTCAGCATGCAGCTGTTTAGTGAGTAAAACAGGAAAGTAAATGCTAATTAATATCTGCTGCATCCATTGGAAGCTCACGTCTTTTATTTGTGTTTGACAAATAAATTGCTCATCCATCCATCCAACCATCCATCGAATAAATGTTTTTTGAGTACCTATAATGTAGTCATCCAGTATTATGGAGATACTGTGTTCACCCTAGGGTATAGAGAGTAGATCTTAGCTTCTGCTCTTGAGGACTTTACACTTTATTGAGGGGTGTGGGCACAGTTTAGTGTGGTGGCCACCTTGCTGCGATGGAGGATAGGACCTAGAGGAAAGATGCTTAGTTCTGCCTGAATGACCAGGTTAGATTCCTAGGAATTGACCCCTGGGCTGAGGCTTGAAGGAGTCACCAAGGAGAGGGTAAAGGGTGTCCCAGACAACTAGAACAGCAGGAGCAAAGGCACAGAATATGACACAGCTGATGGGGGTGGGGGAGACCGCAGCAGTCCTGCATCACTGGAATGCAGAGTGAGGAGGGGAGTCAACAGGAGTGACGATGAGGCTTGCTGGAGGCCTGGTGGTGCAGGATCCACACAGTCTCTTCTCTCCTGTTTCCCCACACCTCCAATCTCTGCCTTCCACTTCATACCCAGCACAAGTACCCAAGGAGGAGCCCCATCCCTAAGGGCCCAAAGAGACTGGCCACTTTGCTCATACAGCCCACAGCCACAGCAGTCAGCTTGTATCTACAGCAGTGCCTTGTGTATGACCATACAAATATATCACCTAACACCTTGTTAGATGCCACTCGGACTCATAGGTCTGGAATGGGCCCTGAAATCCTGCACTGGACTCCCAAGAAATGCTGCTGCACGTCTGCAGGCCAGACCACACTTTCAGTGGCAAAGTCCTTGATGGTCTGCATACCAGAAAAGGCAATTGCAGGCCAAATCTACACAAAATGGACCTGTGCCAGGAACAAACTGTGCTTCTACTTGGGCCATTATCTCAGGAGTGGTAGCTATGGACTCCGAGCCCAGAGAACAGGATGGTCTTTTTTTTTTTTTCTTTTTTTTGAGATGGAGTCTCACACTGTTGCCCAGGCTGGAGTGCAATGGCATGATCTAGGCTCACTGCAATCTCCGCCTCCCAGGTTCAAGTGATTCTCCTGCCTCAGCCTCCTGAGTAGCTGGGATTACAGGTGCCTGCCACCATGCCCAGCTAATTTTTTGTATTTTTAGTAGAGACGGGGGATTTCACCATGCTGGCCAGGCTGGTCTTGAACTCCTGACCTTGTGATCCACCCGCCTTGGTCTCCCAAAGTGCTGGATTACAGGCATGAGCCACTGCGGCTGGTCTTGAACAGGATGGTCTTAAGCACTGTTCTCCCTGAGCTGTGACTAACAGTTCTCTGCTGTGGGGAGGTACCTGTGGAGCCCACGAGGGAGCAGGGGTTGAGCTAGAGACACTGCAACAGATTCTTTTCCCCTAGAGATACTTCATCCAAAGCACAGATCTATACCTTTAGACTTCCAGTATATTACTTAATTTCAGTATTCATTACAATACAGTTTGGATGCTTGTCTCCTCGAAATCTCATGCTGAAAATTGATCCCCAGTGTTGGAGGTGGGGCCTAGAGGGAGGTATTTGGGTCATGGGAGCAGATTCCCTCATGAAGGGCTTGGTGCCGTCCTTGCGGTAATGAGTGAATGCTTGTTCTATTCATTAATGCAGGAACGAGTTGTTTTAAAAGAACCTGGCACCTTCTCTCCTGCTCCCTCTTTCGCCATGTGACACGCCTGTTCCTCTTTCACCTTTCATCATGAGTAAAAGCTGTCTGAGTTCTTGACCAGGAGCAATGCTGGCGCCATGCTTCCTATACAGCCTGCAGAACTGTGAGCCAAATAAACCTCTTTTCCTTATAAATTAGCCAGCCTCAGGTATTCCTTGATAGCAGTGAAATTCTCTCTCTTGGATGAAATGCCTAGTCCTCACTGTCAACCCCTCATTCTCCATGCTAGCATTTGTACTTGTGTTTCTATGAGTCACTTGTTTTCTCCATCGAATGTCTGACCCTTTTAGCCAACCCAGGCCTTGGTGATCACACTGTGATGGGTCCCCTACCAGGTTACTTAAGGGTGTATGTTCACTGTCTTAATCCTCAAGGCCAGGCAGTTAGCCAAGACCATAGTGCCCAGCTGAGGAGCAGGTGTCCCTGATAACCCAAACATCCTGAAAGATAACTGAAAACCTACCAAGGAAAACAGCCCCATGGCAAATACACACTAGGCAAAGAGCCAGGAAATTAGCTTAAAAGCAGCTTAGAGATGTGAGGCAATGCAGACTCCCACAGCTGTCCCGCTGCTGCCCAGGAGTGCCCCACATGGAAACCTACATAAAACTTAATCTACTCATCAAGCTGGACTTGTCATTCTTTGGTCTCCCCAGTTTGGGAGGAAAGGGGGAACATTACAGTCCCAAATTTTCTCATAACAGTGATGGATTTCCCACATTTTCCTTCCAGATGCTGCCTGGTAAAGCTGCTAGATCCTCCCATGGACCTTTTCCTTGCAGACTTTACATCATGACATGATCAATTCAATACATATTTATTGGGTTATAGACCTTGGACCCTGCCTTGCATGTTAGAGGTGCTCAATAAACATTTGTGAAATGGATGAGCAAATGAATAACTAATGCGGAGGATGCCAAATCGAGTAAGATGAGATTCTTACTAATAAGGAAGTTACAAACCAAGGGGTAAGGGACAGGTGAAAAAGACGAGAACAGAAGGGAGGGAGGGTCTTAGGGCCACTGGGGCAAGCTTGCTCACTGGAGGTCTCTCTCCACTTCTCCTTTCATTAGGCTTCGCTAAGCTTCACTTCTCCCGATCCTCATTAAATAATGCATTAATAATCATCCGAATAAGCACTAGAAACTGAAAGCTTCGAGTTCTCTCAGTTTGCATCTTTAGTTGCTTCCTCTTTTTGGTCATCTCCATTCACTCTATCACTGAGTCCCGTTGATTTTGTGTCTGAGCTGATTCTGCTGTTCATGCTTCTTGCTGGTTTGTCACCAGCTCTCAGTGCTCTCCCGGGACTTTTCTGCTGTAAAGGTCCCCCCAAATGAAGCCCTGCCCTGGCTTCTCCCTACCCCCTCCACCCTCTATAGCCCCATCACTGTGATTGGGATTTCTGGTTCCCAGCACCCCCCTGCCAACCTCTGACATCTTCACGATACTCCCTCACCTAAACGGGTCTCCAGGGCTTGATCCTTGCTGGAGTATGACTGAGGCCCACCACTCAGTGCAGCCTGACTCTCTTGTTCTGTTCATTCATTCATTCACTTACTCATTTAAGAAAAGTCATCTAAGAACCAGTTCCTGAAAGCTTACACTGGTCACTGTGCCAGACGTGGGAGGTCCTGCTCAGTTTCAGAGCAGAGCTGCCATGAGACGTTGAAGCAGGGGCCCACCCAGTGTGAGGAGGGCTCCCAGGGAGACAGAGGAGAAAAGTGTTCCAGGCCTGGAGCCTGGAGGCAGCAAGCAGAACCTAAGGCAGCAAGAGCTTGATGATAACAATAATAAGAGTAACCACAATTGCAAGGGTTGACTGGATCACTGCAGTGTATCAAACAGCACGCATACTGTCCCTCAGTTCAACCTTACACCAGCCTCGTGAGGAAGCTGGGGCCGTACCTCAGTAGTAGAGCTGGGGTCTGAACCCTGTTGTGCCTCCATCCAGAGTGCCCCGTTCCTCCATGACTACTGCTTTCCAGGCTCTGCCTTCCCCCCCTCACATTCATGTCACCTCCATTCCAATACCTCACATAGTATGATGGCGAAGGGCACTCCCAGTAAGTGTTGGGCTCCCTGCAAAATGTTTTCTGGGATGGCCTGTGTTCTGAGGGGTCCCAAGGTCACACTGAGGTCAAGTTTATGCTTTGGGTGGCTTTGTGAATTAAAAATATGAATGCAATGGGTTTGCTGAGCCTTCTCTTCCTGATCTCTCCCTGGTCAAACTGGCCTCCAAAAGCCCCTTCAATCCTCCAGGCTCCCACCCAGGTCTACTCAGCTGCAGAGGAACTCTGACCTGGGGTACACCAAGGTGCCAAGTCTTGGGGGATGTGAGGCTGTTTATGTAAAAAGCTTTTTAAGCAAAGGGGCTCTGCCGAGCAGTGCAGGACTGCCTTTGGCCTTTGGAACTGACTGACGAGCCTGGCAGGTGTTTCCAACCTCCGTACTGAGCAGAGAAGGGAAGGGAATGGCTACAGCGCCCCCTAATGGCATGGCCTGAGTCGATACCTTTAGAATATGGCAGCACCTCACAGCCTGGAAAAAGCAGGCAACAGATTTATTCCTTGGACTTGGAATCCTTGCATCAGTGACATCTTTCTGGAACCCACAGTTAGTGGGCTCACCATCTGCCTAACTGCACAAATGAGCCATCCTGGAATCCTTCTGCGTTCTTTCAACCTCCCTCCCATGTCTAACCTGACATTTTTAGTTGTCGTTTCTACTCTGAAATGCCTTTGGACACCACAGCTTTCCCCTTCCAAGTCCTTCTCATCACCCTTAACATGACAGTCATTTCCTAATGGATTTTTCTGCCACCTGCCTCTTTCCCCACCAGTCTTCCCACCCCCACAATGGAGTGTTTTGTCTTTTCAGAACAAAGACACCCCTACCTAAGATACCTCGGGTGGAGCCTGTTTACAGGACAAACTGTACTTTTTGGAATGACATGGAGGCCCTTTTCAACATGACCCTCAGCTGCCAACCATTTCAGTGGGTTCTTTTCCACCTGGACTCTCTTCTCTTGGACTCTGGGGTCTCCAAGCACCCCACAGGCCTCATGTTTCTCTGCTTTTTCTCAGGTTGTTCCCTTGGCCCAGAAAGTTCTTCCCCCACTTGTTCCATGATGACCCTCTACTCACCCTTCAAGGCCCAGCTCAAATGCCCCTTGCCCTCAGAAACCTCCCCTAAGTCCTGAAGGCATCACTGAACCCCATTTCCAGGAGGAGCCCACACACGGCATACAATGAACTGAGCAGTAATGATTTGTATCTGGTCCAGGTTCCCAATGATGAACTCCTTGAGGGTGGGAACTCTATCGCATTCATCTTGGAATCCTCCGTGACTGACACAGAGCTTGCTGCACAAGAAGCCCTCAAAAAGTGTGTACTGAATGAATAAAATGTGTGTCCTAGATGTTTGTATCTCATAGCAACTCTTATTTTCCTATCTGCCAGTGTGCTGAGGAATGGAGTGGGGAGGCTGAGCTCCTGTCTGAATATACAAATGAGACAGTGACCTCATTTTCTGTTATCTTCTAATGAGCTACGCTTAGAGGCCACGTTTGCCACGACCTTCCTCAGCTTTTTTGGATTGAAGTGCTAGGGCCCTGGCAACCCAAAGATGAGGCCCAGCCAGCTCCTGACCAGCACACACCAAGGCCACCAGCTGAGGGTCTGGAATCGGTTATGCCATCCACCCTCCATCCCCGCCACCCGCAGTCCGTAGGCACCTGTGGCCCATCCTGTGACGGGCTCCTAGGCTCTCCCACCGGACTGCTACCTTGGTTCTTGAATAGGTCCTTTGCTTGGACGATGAGGATGGAAGTTGCCTTTTTGAGCACTTATTCTGTACCAGGCCAGTGCCTGGTGCCTTCTATAGTTATCCCATTCAATCTTGCAGAAACACCCCCGCCTTCAAGTTGTTGTTTTCTTCCCTGTTTTACAGATAGGGAGGGTGGCTCCTTCAGTTAGACAGTTTACTCAAGGTCTCCTGGCAGAAGAGTGGCAGGGTAAACCAGGGTCGGCACAGTGATTTAGAAAACTTGTTTTTAAAAAATCTTCCAAACTTTTTGCCAATAAAAAGAGCCCCACTATTACCAGCAAGCAGTCTCTTTCTGGTTGAAGGGGTGGCGACCTGGAGACCTGCACCCCTGCCACCCCCACCCCCCCCTGCCCTGGGCCCCTTCTTGCTCCCTGCAGTTGCTGGAGTTACTTATTTGGATCCATGGGACTCCCCAGCACATAGGTTACAGTACTGCCGGAGAAAACATTCTTCCAGGGACTTCACTGGTTGATGGCTCCCTCTGCCAGCCATCTCGGAGTGGCAGGGCTGGGCAGGAGCCCCGCTTGGGTCTCCTCTGCTTTCCACCCCATGCTGGCCCAGCATCCTCCAGGGTATGGGGAAGCAGAACAAGACAGGGTGCTCGCCCAGCAGCCTCATGCTGACACTTGCACCCCCTGGCTAGCCTGTGGTCTTCCTCCTCCTACACTGATGTTTGCTTTGGCTGCTTGGCATGGAGGGAGGGACCCAGTCCGTGGGCGGCCCCTCAGGCCTGTGCTCTGGTGACAGGGCACAGCGGGGGCTCAGCGATGTCAGCAGCTGACAACTGCTCCTGCTGTCACCCTGGTTCCCCTTCCTGCTTGCTGCACTCCAGGCCCTTAGCAGTGGCTCAGTGCGCGGCTGCTGGTGTGTCAGCGCTCCATCAGCTGGAGGAACTTCTATCTCTGGGCTTCTGACGGCTTTCATGGCCCAGGAGTAGAGCAGTGGGTAGATGGACCGGACTGCTTTTCAGTGGGGACTGGTCGTAAGATGGCATGAGATCAGCTGTGCCTGGGTCTGGCCTGAATCATAATGTGCTCTGCCCAGCTGTGCATGAACTGGCCAAGCTGGGAACTGGTTTGTTTCCACCTAACTGCAACCTGTTCTCATTCCAGTATTTTAATTATGGCATTAAAGAAATGTGAACATAAAAAGGTACGTGCTTTATAAATGCCATTCTGATGTTCCCTTTTGATACTAATTCACATGAATTGCCTCAGACAATACTGATACCCAAACAGAAATCTGGCAGAAGAATCCCGACTGGCAGTCCTGATAACGTGTCTGGGTGGAAGCGGCAGTAATGGGGTCAGGTGCTCTGAACAGCCTATGAAGGATCCAGGGAGGTGGGTGTGAGGTGTGTATTAAACCAGAGTGAGGCCAGCTCTGGGAGGGTGTGGCTAACTTGGGACCCAAGAGATAGTGGTAGGGACCTGAGGCACCAGAAAAATCATATGAGGCGGGGCCACGAGATACCAGTAGCAGAATAAAAAGGAGCAAAACCAAGCAGGTGAAATGAGAGCTGGGAACAGAAGAGAGAAGGGAGAGTGCTCAGGAGAGCTAAGATGATGTGGATGAGGGTCTAGAGTACCCAGGGCTGATGAGAGGAGTGAGGCAGGACACAGGTGTGCTCTGGATGAAGGTGGGGTAGAAAAAAGGAACGGGGTGCCTGGGGAAGGGAGGTGGGCATGGGTGGGGCAGAGGGCGGGGTGCAGCATGGAAGTGCCTAGCAAACCTCCTAGGTGAGCTCTCAGCCACAGTCACAGCGAGGATGAGCTCTGGGAGGTCAGAGGAGAGGCGTCAAAATAAGACTAGGGGGAGCTACTGGGTCCCCAGATGCCTGGGGAGCCCTGAAGACGAGTGGTTTCAGAGGGACCCTTGATGAGATCTCTTGTCTCGGACCAGGGGTGGAGGGAGCGTGCAGGTACCTGCATGATTCGGACGTAGTCGGTGCGGTGCAGCTCACCCTCCTTGACCACCTTCTTCTTGAGAGTGGCCAGGTTCCTCTCCAGGTGCTCCCGCTGCCGGGAGTACTCCTGCTGCAGGTCTGTGTTCAGCCCTGCGATCTCCACCTGACAGGCCCAGGAGATCGTCAGCGAGGGAAAGGAGACCCCAGGAGGGCAGGGCGTGGGAGGAGGGGAGGCTGAGCTCACCATGTCTGCTCGCTGCACATACTTCTCAAAGAGACCTCGGACCTTCTCCTTCAGCAGCCGCGGCTCCTGAATATAGGCCACGCAGTTGTGGAGGTCTGTCTTAAACCTCTTGACCAGCGCTTGCAAGTCCCGCTCCTGCAATCAGAGACACTTCCTTCTGGTGCTGTGGGATACCCGCCAGGTGGAGGGGCGGGGGCTGCAGGCAGAGGCTAACGGCCCAGAAAGGGAAGAGAGACACTTCATCTGGGACTCACAGCTGACTGCCAGGGGCCGCGCTGGGCATAGAGACCTAGTCGGGCACACGGCCAACAGGTGGAGACACTAAAAGTCTCGTGCACCTGCCCCTGGCTGGGCACGGGCCTCAACAGCCTACATGGGGCTTCATCCTCAAGAGGCCACACAGGGCTCCTTTACTGGCTCTGGATTCCTTTCAGGACCACAGGCCTTAAACGATGAAAGAAGGCTCACATGGCCACCCATATCCCTTTAGAGCCAAGGTGGATGGCATCATTTCTCTCTCGCAGATCCCTGGCCCAGGCTTCCATGTCCCCCGCCTTAGCTCACCCAGGGCATACCCTTCCTGATGGCCGGGAGCACTGCCGTGAGTGGGCAGGCTGGTTCATCCTCAGACTTGGGCTAGCGTCCCCTCTTCATCTTCGTAACGCTTTTGCCTGTCTCTTCCCCATCCCTGACCTGGAGAAAGTCTCTCCTTTCTCCTTTCCCCACGTTCTGTCGTTTTCTACCTCTCAATATAACTATTATGCACGTGCCACAAATCCCCGATCGGCCTCTTCAGCATGGGAAGGGCAGGATCTGTATCAGTTCTCGTTTATGGCCCTGCTGCTGCTAGTGTTATCTACTACAGAGTTAATGAATGCTTACTGCAGAGCAGGGAAAGTCCCAATCTTTTAGACAGAGTCTCGCTCTGTCGCCCAGGCTGGAGTGCAGTGGCACAATCTCGGCTCACGGCAACCTTCGTCCCCTGGGTTCAAGCAATTCTCCTGCCTCTGCCTCCAAAGTAGCTGGGACTACAGGTGAGTGCCATCATGCCTGGCTAATTTTTGTATTTTTAGTAGAGACAGGGTTTCACTATGTTGGCCAGCCTGGTCTCGAACTCCTGACCTCGTGATCCACCTGCCTCGGCCTCCCAAAGTGCTGGGATTACAGGCGTGAGCCACTGCGCCCGGCCGAAAGTTCCAATCCTATTCAATAAATGTAATGGAGTGGCCTCTGCTAGGGGAGGGCACAACCACGTCCTGGCCCATGTCCAGAAAACCTAGATTCCATTATCAGCTGTGTGTGTACTACCTAGTTGCGGGTAACCTCCCAATTTTGTGGGCCTAATTTTTCTTATTTATAACAGAGAGAAACGGGAATCGATGATCTTTGAGGTTCCCCAGGCCTCAGCAATTTTTTGGTCGTCAAAGCCTTAAACCAGTGATGACAAACTGCCTCCCTGAGTACGTACTTTCCTCCGCCAAAGAAGCTAAATGCTACGAATATTCCTACCACGCCGGCTTCCCACCTCCTTGATCACTTACCCAAAGTCATTTTATAGTCTCAGATGGGCTCAATGATGTAAATCTACATGGGCCTGAAATCAGGCAGGGCTGGGAGCAAGTAAAGAATGTGAGTTAAAATGGGAAACAGATCCTTGCAGTGGGCTGGCTCTGCCTCTTGGAAGCCAGCTGCCCATTGCAGACAGGTGCCAGATCCCGAATCCAAGAACTGCCAGACTCTGAAACCCTCACACCTTCTGTCTCTCTCTGCGCATCTCCTGATCGGTAGCTCTCAGTTTCTGCCACAACTCTGTGATGTTCAGCTCCAGTTGAGTGTTCTGCTTATGGAAATGCTCCAGTTCAGCTTCCATCTGTAGCAAACAAGGGAAAAAGAGTCAGGAAGAAGAAAGAGAATGAAAACTGTATCTGAGAACCATACTCTTCCAGTGGGGACACTGCCCCCGACACCCAGGCGTCTCTTTTCTCATTCCCTTCTGCGTCCCCTGGATCAAAACCTTTCTTCTACTTGCTTTCCTAACAGCTCCCCACCCCTTGACTGATATGCTAGACCAGCATCACGTGTTTCCATGGCCAGGCTGGGAAGGTTTCCCTCTCAGTTACTCTCCTTTTCCTTCAACCATGCCGATTACTTTATTTCCTTGAATTCCTTACAAATTGGTGACACCCAACTACTGGAACCTCAACTCTAACCTGACACAGGGTTCCCAAGAGAAGCACCTTCCTCGCCTGCTTTGTGAAGCTGTATGAGCGAATCTCAACCCTCTGGGGCCATGGGTCATTCTAAAGCAGAAATTTTGGAGGGACCAACATGTGGGCACCACCCATGTAAGGCATAAAACAGGAAAGGGGAAGCTGAGAAGGAGCCTCAGCCTCATCATTCTGTCGAAAGGTCTTAAAAAGTACAACTGAGAAGTGTCCTGTCTTCACAAGAAAAATAAAAAACCACCATGAGCTTCTGAAATTTTTTTTTTAGACGGAGTCTCACTCCTGTTGCCCAGGCTGGAGTGCAGTGGTGTGATCTTGATTTTGGCTCACTGCAACCTCCACCCCCTGGGTTCAAGCAATCCTCCAGCCTCAGCCTCCTGAGTAGTTGGGATTACAGGCACCTGCCACCACACCCGACTAATTTTTTTTTTTTTTTTTTTTGTAATTTTAGTAGAGACGAGGTTTCACCATGTTGCCCAGGCTGGTCTCGAACTCCTGACCTCAAGTGATCTGCCCACCTCGGCTTCCCAAACGGCTGGGATTACAGGTCTGAGCCACTGCGCCTGGCCTGAGAGATTTTTTTAAAATTCACTGTTGCATTTATAATAACCAAAGTCATGGGAATGATAACTGGAGCGCCCAATTAGAATGAGACTAGCCGTGCATGTGCTTTCATTGACCTAATTCCTGCCCAAAGCAAAGAAGTGATGTTTGACTTATGGACTAAATCTGGTGGACACTAGAGTTTCTGTTAATAGGGAGCTTTTCTGACTGTTTTGGGAGAATGCGATGGTTCACTAGGCTTCTTCATGGCTGAGTAGAGTAGGACCCCCCCAAGTCTATCCCACGCCCTTTGGTCAAATTTCAAGGCTCTTGGCAACCTTTTGGGGGGTACCAGGAGGCCCTAATGAACAATATCTGTGTTCTAGACACAAAGGGGCAGCTTTTAGAAGAATGTTTTCCTCATTATTGGAAGCATTTTGTATAGACACAATAGCCCTTTGACCCAAAGCCTGGCATAAAGGTGGCACTCAAATATTTGATGAATGAACAAATGAATGAAGGGCAAGTGTGGTGGGCAAAGGAGAGCAATAGTGAGCGACATGAGAAGAACCTGGAACAACCTGCTTCTGGAAGAGGAATGATAAGATAAGAAGGCGGCGTTGGCACAGTTATGTAGAACCACCCTGCAGAGGACATACATCAAATGTGGGTATTTGCACAGCTAAAGAATGTGCCCATTAGAAAGGGCTGCCCAGCTTGTTGTAGACTTAGGGATATAAAGCTGATGAAGAGGTAGTTTCTGCCTTCAAGAGGCCTTATGTCTGCAGGGATAAGAAAGAAGTAAGTCAGAAGTTAAGGTGAGGCAGGATAAACACTGCACTCAAGGCGGAAAGCACGGTGTGTACACAGAGGAGGTGAGCAGCCAGCGCCCAAAGAAGGAATGCGTCCGCTGGATTCAGGAGGAAGAATAAGCGTTAGCGGACAAAAGGGGAAAGAGAATTCCACGAAGAAAGAACAGTCTGCACAGAGAGGACCAGAGGCATGGGCACACTGGCGCATCTCTGCAGCCTACAAGTGGCTCAGGGTGGCTGCAGCAGGGGGATTTGAAGAAGGGGGAGATGGGAGGGACCGGTGAGGCTGGCTGAGCTAGGTCCTGCAGGAACCCAGGGCAGAGGCTCAAATGGTGAGAAGTTTGCCTTTATCATGAAAGCTCAGAGAGCCAGAGAGCTGCTGAAGGCTCGACCAGGAGTGGAATGACGTCATTTGCATCTTAGAGGGCCTGATGCAGAGGTTCTTCTGGAAAGAGCAAGATGGGGATCAGGCAGCCCAGTCAGGAGGCTGCCCAGGAGACAGATGATGGCATCCTAGGCCAAGGCAATGGCAGCTGGAAGAGAGAAAGGGGCTTTTATTTGTGGGGCTCCCAAAGGTCATGTCTGAATCCTCATTCTCTAAATCTCAGGCCAGTAGCGACAGATTAGGTTAGCGTGGAAGGCATAAGGGAGTATATTATTTACTTCAATTCATTTTTTTCTCCCAGGCAAAGACTCATACTACCCTGAGAATAAAAATAATCTGTTTATAGAAACATTGGGAAGTATGTCAAATGTGAGTAGCTGGCTGGACAGCCAGAAGCCTAGCCCACGTTGTGGAAACAAGCATCTCTTCCCCAGTGTGGAAATTCCATCTACTTTTCCATGTGGTTTTCATCACACTCAGAGATTCTCCATGGGGTTCAGGGAGGAGGGTAGAAAGCATTTGCCCCCCGCTCCCACTCGCCTGGGGAAATCTGGCAAGGTCTGAAGGCATTTTTTGGTTGTAACACCCTGGGCAGGGGGTGCTACTGGTCTCTGGTGGGTGGAGACCAGGGATGCTGATGAACATCCTACAACACACAGGACAGGCCCTCCACCACAGAGTTACCTACCTCAAAATAGTAACAGTGCTGAGCCTGAGAAACCCTGCCCTAGATGAGTACCTAAATGAGTGTGAACTAAAACGACAAGGCTTGGGAAACCCCTCCCCCAGCCAGGGCAAAGGGACCCTTGAATCATCAGAGCAAAGTTGGAAAAAGTGTGTGAGGGGAGGCACCTGAATCGGGAAGTGTCACAAGAGGTGTCAGCTCTACAGATGAGCTGAGGGCTTAAGGCTTCCTTCCTGGGAGAGAAGGATCTTTACAGGAGACCCACAGTGCATGAACCGAAGGCATCTATGATCCCCAGAGGGAAGCACCCAGGCCCAGATAGCATCCCTGACAGCAACTGGCAGCAGCAGCAGGAGGTAGGAGGGGCCCTGCTGGAATCACTCCCAAGGTGCGAGTGTATTCCCTGCTAAGCATCAAGGCCATGGGTGGCCCCTGTTACTGCCAGAGAGGGTGAATGGTCCCCCCAGGTGTGTTGGTGGGGGACCTAAGCTGACCATTAGCAAACAATGGACCTGACCTGAAATCCAGCTGACAAATGTATCAAATGAGGAGGGAGAAATGGGGCCGTGATTTCCAGGGGCCTGTGGCATGCAGGGGCCTGTGGTTTGCTGGCCCTCCAGGTAGGTGGGGCCTCTGCTCTTCCTCTCATCTTCTCAGGCTGCTATGGTCTGAACATTGGTGCCCCCAACCCTAAATTCCTAGGCTGAAACCTAACTCCCAAAGTGATGGGATTAGGAGGTCAGGTCTTTGGGAGGTGATCAGGTCACGAGGGCAGAGCCCTCACAAATGGGATTTGTGCCCTTGTACGAGAGGCTGGAGGGAGCTTGTCTGCCTACTTTTGCCTTTCCATCACATAAGGACACACAGCAGGTGCCATCTATGAGGAGCAGGCCTGGATGCCAAATCCACTGGAGCCTTGGTCCTAGACTTCCCAGCCTCCAGTACCTTCAGTAGTACATTTCTGTTGGCTATAAATTACCCCTTCTATGGTGTTTTGTTATAGCACCCCAAATGATTGACAGCTGCCATTTGGGGGCCCTGAAGTCACTCAAGAATGGCAGGAGGCCCCGCGGAGGCAGGTCTGTGGTCAGCTGGGGGCACATAAGCTAAGAGGGCAGTGTTGGCAGTTATGTAGAAACACCTTGTAGAGGACACACATCGGGTATAGGTATTTGCACAGCTAAAGAACGTGCCCACTAGAAAGGGCTGCCCAGAAGTGGCCTGACAATGACTTTTTCCCTGGCCCTTCTCATCCCAGAAGCCACAGAAAAAGTCATTGTCACAAGGACATGCCCTCCCTGGGCTCCCTGGCCCTGAGCTGATCTCCACCTGGCTTCTTTACTGGGCTTACCAGAGCAAAGGCGTTACTGGGCAGACGGGCCCCACCATCGCTCTTGCACATCCAGTTCTAGTTAGGTCATCAGTGCTGACACCCTTGTATCTGTTATCCTGGCTCAGCACAAACGATTAGAGAAGATGGAGGGGGAGCAGAAGCCTATTTTAACTAGGTGGTCAGGGAAGGCTTCCTTGAAGAAGTGGCATATAGGCTGAGACCTGAAAAATGCAAAGAAGCCAGCCATGTGGCCATCTGGGGGAAGACTCTCCCAGGTAGAGGCAGCAGCAATGCAGAGGTCCTGGGATGGAAAAGCGTGACTTCTGGGTACTGTCAGAAAGCCAGTGGGCTGGAGCAGGGAGAGGGAGCTTCGAGGTGAGGCTGGAGAGGCAGGGAGAGGCTGGATCATGCAGGACCTTGTGGGCCTGATTGGGACTTTGGATTTTACTGTCGGTGGGATGGACCCCACTGGGGAGTTCACTCAGGCCTCTATGTGGAGACCAGACTGGAGGCTGGAGTCCAGTCTGGATAAGAGATGGTGGCTGCTTGGACCAGGGTGATAGCAGCAGTGGGAAAGGAGGGTGGGATGTGAGATATCTTTTGGAAACTTATCAGATAGATGTTGGTGATGATTTGGATATAGGAGTCAAGAGAAGTGAAGAATCAAGAAAGACTTCTACCTTCCGGCATTAAGTAACTGGGTGGATCACGGACCACTAACTGAGAAATGGAAAATTAGAGGAAGGGGGAGAGAAAAATCAAGAATTCTGTTTGAGGTCAACAGGGACTCCTTTGTCAGCCACTTGCTGCCCAGCAGAGGAGGCTGATGGGAAACAGATGTTGCAGGGAACGGCGGGGTGTGGGGGACATGGGGGACCTCACAGGACTCTCAGAAACCCTTGTCCAGTTGATCTTGCTTCTAATCTCGCCTCTCTACCTTCATCCTGTTTGCTTCCCAGAACATATTCTTAATCATGCCACTCTTCTGCTCAAGAGCCTCTGATGACTTCTCATTCCTTATCAGATGAAGTCCAAACACCATGGCCTCGCCTAGGGTCACAGCCGACATTTCCAGTTTGAGAAGAAATGTGCTCGCTGGTGGGATAGCCTGTTGGCTGAGTACACACTGCCCTCTGGTGGCCAAATGCCCAATAGACGCGTCTCCCTTAGGAGGGCACAGAGCGCTGCACACTGCGGCACTGGTAGGGCCAAAGTCCATCCCCAGGTCCTGCGGCAAGTGTACTCCCAAGCGATTTGCTTTTGGACAACTGAGCCAGCAGCTGGGCCATGGCCTTCCCTGTTGCATCCCTGAGGACTGGGGGCTGCACACACCTTGGAGCAGAGAGGACTGTGAGGAGGGCTTCCTCTCAGTCCCTGAGGCCAGCTAGCCTATCATGGAAGAAGAGACAGAGGGTCTGAGAGGCCAGAGTGTAGCAAATGGTGTCTCACCTCCTGAATCTGTTCCTTCATCACCCTGATCTCATTCTCCCGAGGTTCTATTTGCTTCTTCAGCTCTTTTATTTTGTAGTCAAGCACAAACTTGAATTTCCCTAGTTCTTGATTTTTCTTTTTCAGATCATAAATTCGCTTCTCCTGGGGATGAGATGAGAGAAAAGTGAGAGGTATTACAAGGCCCTGGTATACGGCAGCCCTTTAGGGCAAAGAGCATCAAGCCTGTGGTTGAAGAGGTCACCCAGGAGATTCCTCTCCTCCCGACATCAGTAGAGGCTGGCACTCTCCCCACAGGCCTGCCGCACAGATTCCTTAGCTTCTGTGCCAGGACTCTCATTCACTCACTCACTCATTCATACTAGGTTGTGAACGACTGTATTTTCCAACGACGGCCCCCACAGCATCTCCCGCCCTGCACTCCAGCTCTTCTACAGCGTGACCTTGCTGCTTCTCTATCAGGAGATGGAAGCCAATTCCCTTCCCTTGCATCTGCCTGGACTTGTGACTTGCTCACAACCCAAATACTGCAGCAGAAGGGAGGCTGTGTGGCTTCCAAGGCTAGGCCAAAAAAGGCCACGCAGCTTTTATCTGGCTCTCTTGGGACGCCTGCTCTAGGGGAGGCCATCTGCTATGTAAGAAGTCCAACTGCACTGAGACATCCAGGCTGGTGGGCACATTAGGGGCTCTGATCAAGAGACCCAGCTGAGCCGAGCCTCCCAGACATCCCTGCCAAGGTGCCAGACGTGACTGAAGAAGCCATACTGGATGCTGATCTTCCATCCTCCAGCTGTTTTGAGATAACCCCAGTATTCCCAGCTGAGGCCCCAGACATTGGGGGCAAAGAGAAGCCACCTTGTTGTACCCTGTCCAGATTCTAGGCCTATAGGACCTGTAAGCAAAATAAAATAGTTATTTTCAGTCACTAAGTTTTTCTTTTTCTTTTTTTTTTTTTTTTTTTGAGATAGGGTCTCACTCTGTCACCAAGCCTGGAGTGCAGTGGTGGCATTGTGGCTCACTGCAACCTCTGCCTCTGAAGTTCAAGCAATTCTCCTGCCTCAGCCTCCTGAGTAGCTGGGATTACAGGCATGTGCCACCACTCCTGGCTAATTTTTGTATTTTTAGTAGAGACGGGGTTTCACCATGTTGGTCAGGCTGGTCTCGAACTCCTGACTTCAAGTTTTCCACCCTGCCTTGGCCTCTCAAAGTGCTGGGATTACAGGCATGAGCCACTGCGCCCGGCCTCAGTCACTAAGTTTTAAGGTAATTTGTTGCATGGGGATAGTAACTGGAACATAAGTATATCCATCCATCAAACATTCACTGAATGAACATCTTTTGCCAAGTACTGAGTTTCCAGATATAAATACAACACAGTCCCTTGCCCTTAAAAGAAAACACTAGCTGGGAAAGAAGATACAGAAGCAAATATAAGCCTAAAATGTGATAAATGTTGAAAAGGAAAGCACAGAAGGCAAAGTATGAATCGAGGCTGCTGAGAATGACTGGCTTGAGAGCCACATGGTGGTTCATGGGGCAAGTGAGAGGCGAGGCCGGGGAAACAGAGGAGGAGATGAGGGTCTTTGTGTTGGGGGAACGAGTTCAGAATTTATCTCATAGG
Organism: Cacajao melanocephalus; assembly: GCA_963573385.1. Classification (NCBI taxonomy): domain Eukaryota; kingdom Metazoa; phylum Chordata; class Mammalia; order Primates; family Pitheciidae; genus Cacajao; species Cacajao melanocephalus. The sequence continues at coordinate 1,196 of CAUYLG010010312.1, read as the reverse complement.
CCAGGGGTTGGCAAACTACAGCCTATGGGTCACATTTGGCCTGCCATCTATTTCTGTAAAGCTTTACTGGAACACAGCCAAGTTCATTCATTCATGTTTTGTTTATGGGTGGTTTCACACTATGGCAGCGGTATTGATTTGTTGAGGCAGAGACCACATGGCCTGCAAAGCCAAAAATATTTACTACCTCCATCTTTACAGCAAGAGCATGCGGACCCCTGCTGTAGCAACGGGAGCTGTGAAGGCTTTGGGCAGGACAGTGGCAGCACTGCACCTGTACCCTGCCAGTGCATGGTGCTAGGAGGTGGGAAGCAAGGCCATTAGATTGTGTAGAAGGCTGCTGCCATTTTCTAGGCAAGGAGGCCCTCATCTCTTTCTTGTCAAAACCCCCTTTGAGAATCTGAACAACAGGCCTTGGATCCTCCCTAAAAAAAAAAAGCCCAGATACGTACAACAACACTCACATGCAGAAATGACATCCAGGCATGATCCCATGTAATCCTTATAAGATCCCTTGAGGTGGTTATCATCCCTTTTTTTTTTTTTTTTTTAAGATGGAGTCTTGGGAGAGATCCAAGATGGCCGATTAACCACAGCTCAGGATTTTAGCTCCCAGTGAAAGCACAGAGAGCCAGTGGACGCCGCAATCTCAGACGAATTTCTGTGGAACACAAACTGGGAAATTCCCGGCGGAGGAGCCACACGGTCGCCAGCGCAACTCTTTTGGCTGGCGCAGCTGCTTTGCCTGTGCCCCGGCGTGGCGCAGCGCTTCTCAGTGCGGAGTATATGCGACTGGGCGCCCCCTGAGTCGGGCTCAGCTGGTCCCATCCCCACAAGGAGAACAGCAATTGGAAGCGCTGAGGACTGAGAGTTTCACAGTAAGCACAGCTGAACCCGGGAAGGCCTAGCTCTGTGGGGAAAGGGCGTCCGCCGAAGGAAAGCTAAGAAACAGAAAAAACTTCATCACCAACAAGCCGGACGTCCACTCAGACCCAATCTGAAAGTCAGCAATTACAAAGACGACAGGTGTATAAATCCACAAAAATGGGAAGAAATCAGTGCAAAAAGGCTGAGAACACCCGAAATCAGAATGCCTCTCCTCCTACAGGGGATCACAGCTCCTCATCAGCAAGAGAACAAGGCCTGATAGAGAATGAGTGTGATGAACTGACAGAATCAGGCTTCAGAAGGTGGAT